>APFE030030571.1:116799-164826 GCA_000404065.3 Pinus taeda | reverse complement strand
ACCATTTTGTTGTGGAGTATATGGAACAGTATGTTGCATTTGAATTCCATTTTCGGTGCAAAAGTTTATGAATGTGTTTTTAACATATTCTCCACCATTATCAGTTCTTAGCTTAAGAATTTGATGCCCAGATTGTTTTTCAACAAAGGCTTTGAAGGCCAAAAATGTGTTAAATACTTCGCTCTTGAGTTTTAAGAAGTATACCCAAGTGCGTCTGGAGAAATCATCATGAAAGTTAAGAAATACTTGCAGCCAGAGAATGAAGCAACAGGAAGTGGACCACATAATCACTATGCACAAGTTGTAAAGGGGCTGAGGCGTGCCAAGAGGCACATTTTTCAAAACTGTCCCAATGATGTTTTCCGAGTACACATCCGGAACAAACACCATCTTTGCAAGATACCATTGGAAGACCTGTCACCATATTTTCTTTACAGAGATTCTGAAGGGAGCAATAGTTTAATGACCAAATCGTCATGCCAAAGTTTGCTCACTTCATCATTATGAGCAACAAATACCGAGGGAAGATTTGATGACCCAAAGTTGTGAAACTTATACAACCTTGTAGAATCATCAACGATGCTAGTAGCTAAAATCTATCTAGGATTCTTTAGGTCCATAATTACAACATCATGAGGTGAAAATTCAATGATTTTACCTTCACCTGAATGAGTTATCTGATATACAAATAGAAGGTTGCAGGATAAGGTTGGAACACATAATACATCATTAAATTGACCATTGTCTATATGAATAGTTCCAGTTCCTACAACACTAAGAGATCTATCATCACCAACATATATATTTTTGGTGTTACAATCATTTAAAGAAGAAAACATGTCTTTGTTTTGGCCATGTGATAAGAAGCTCCAGAATCAATGAGCCACTCATGAGAATGAGAGGAAGAAGATACATTTAGTGCATAGCCAGACCAAGATGCTTGACAACGACATGCAAAAAGTGTCATTCCTGAAGATGAATTTGAAGAGTGCTCCAAATGGATGTTATGCTTCTTCATTGCTGCTTCCAAGGCTTCCATCTTCTTAAAGCATTTAGATTCTAAGCGGCCATATCGATTACAAAAGTGGCAATGTCTATCAGTCTTCTTCCCTTTGTTTTTATTTGCCTTATCATTCTGGTGAAATGATTTTTCATTTTGAGGCTAAAACTGCTTAGGACCATTGTTTTGTTTAGGACCATTCCTTTTAGGATACAACTTCTTAGGATTCTTTGAATTTTGGTGTTGCTGGGCGGCTAACGCTTTCTTAGAAGAGTTTCTAAGATTAAGAAGACCAAGGTGTAAGATTTTTTCTTCTTCTCTTATTAAAGAATCACAAAAAGAATCAAAGAAAGGGGTCTTGTAGGTTTGTCCTTGAGAAATGAAGGCTTCTCTTGTATAATGGAAGGTGGAAACAAACACAGAGTAGGCTGGTCCCAATTTAGTAAGAATGGAATAGATAAGGTTATTATCTTCTTTCTTAACCTTAACACCTTCCAAGAGAAGTCTAAGGGTCTTGAACTTGGACAAAAAATCTTCAATGCAAGAAAAATTATTGGGGTCCAATGTAAGAAACTCGTCTTCAATTTGATAGGCTCTAAGTTCATTTTTTATTCCAAAAACTTTAGTAATTTGCTTCATTGCTTCTTCAGGAGTATCAAGTTCTACAATATGGAATCTAAGATCTGGAGAAATAGACATCCCTATCAACCCACGTGCTTGATCTTGCCTATTTTCCCATTTAGCTGCCTTATCTTCATCTTTTGGTTTGGTTTCTTGGCCTGAGGCTATACTGTAAAGACCTTTACTTCTAAGTAAATCCACAATGTAGGACCACCATTGGAAGTAGTTGGTGCTGTCAAGAATAACTTTCCATGGACTTTCCATTTTAACAAAAACTGAAGATATAAATGCTGAAACTAAGTGTTCCAATGGAAGGATCTCGAAAAATTAGGCTGGTTAAAAAAAATGGCTCTGAAAACGACTTCCGGATGAAGACGTTATGGCTTTTTGAAGAAAGGTTGATGAAGGTGCCGACGAAGTGCGGGAATGTGCAGAAATGAAAAAAACGCCCATTTTCCAGCAAAAGGGAGATTTGAACCCAAGACCTCTACTCTCATAAATTAGCTTTGAACCAAGTGAGCTAAACAAAAAGTTAGAGAGAGACAGAGAGAAAGGGGGGGGGGGTGGGGCTTTGTCTTTTTTTTTGGTCACTGAAGCTTTAGATTGCGTGCTTGCTTGAGAAAGCTCTTTTTCTCCCTACAAAACAAAAACACAAAACACAACATGGACATACAAAAAAAACAATTCTTACGGCTTAAAATTAGCTTTACTCGGAAACTAAATATTTTCCTCAATGTTTCTGATTTTCTGAGATCACACTAAGGCGCAACGGAAAAGAGCATACGCATGAGAAAAATCCTTCCTTTCTGTTTCTGATTTCCCAAATTGCATAGAGTTGCAGGGCAAAGAGCATACGCAGAAATGAAAGGCATAGATTCGATAATAAAAAAGAAGCTAAATAAACCGAAATAATAAATAGAGAGAAAAATAACTAGAAACTGCAAAAAAACACCGTATACCTCCAGATCTTAAAAATGACATAGCTAGGGCTACCAGAAACCTTTTCGCGTGAAACGAAAGAGGTTCTTCACTGGAACATATGCTCCTAAAAAAACAGAGCAGTCCTCTTGGCCTGAAAGCAGTCAGAAACAACAGATCTAGGAAACAGAAGTCGGATGCAGTTCTATTGGCTTCAGATTTGGATCACCAACGGATGCGGCCCTCAAATAGCTCTGATACCATGTATGAATTTACAGGGTAAGTTCCTCAGACAGAACACCAAAGGAGATCGCTCACAAACAGATCACAGATCAATACACCAGTATTTTTGACGTGGTTAAAACCCTCAAAGAGGGAAATAGTCCACGGCTTGAGCCAACACGACCACTTCTGGCAATTTATTAATAAAAGAATGAAAATTTACATAAGCTTCTCTCGTGAACAGTTAACCTAGAAATGATCCTCCATTCTCTTTAAATAGAGATCATGGACCAATCGGGTGTTAAGCCACGGATCAAGTGTCGGTAATACTGAGGAGAGAATGAACCATCGAATCACTACATATCATGACCGTCAGATTGTAAGTTACAAATGTACATAGTAAAGAAACACACTTTACCTAACTCTATACTAGACTAAGTTATACTTAACTATTTCCTATGTGTCGGAATATCCTAACAAAGAAGATACATGGAATACGTCCTTCAAAACCAGGCAAGGTCTATATGAGTGGTTAGTTATGCCATTTGGCCTATGTAATGCACCAGCTACATTTATGAGATTAATAAATGATGTATTGAACCCTTTTATAGATTCATTTTTTATTTTCTATTTGGATGATATACTGGTATATAGTGCTACCTGAGAGGAGCATATGTCACATTTGATGTAGGTGCTGGAAACATTGAAGAAGCACCAACTATTAGCAAATATCAAGAAGTAGGAGTTTGCACAGTAGTCTTTGGTGTATATAAGGTATGTGATCGGTGGAGGAGAACTGAAGATAGATCCTTCTAATATGGAGGCCATCATGAAATGGCTAGTGCCTATTAATGTTTCAGAGGTCAGGAGTTTCATTGGGGAAGCATAGTACCTGAGGAAACTCATAGCCTCATTTTCAGTGGTAGCAACACCGCTCCATGCCATAACAGCAAGTGACAAGAGTTTCCAGTGGGGAAAAGGTCAGCAGAGGGATTTCGAGGAATTAAAGAAGAATATTAGTCAAGAACACTTTCTAACATTACCAAACTTGGAGAAACCCTTTGAAGTGGAGACAGATGCAAGCGGGTATACTATGGGAGCTTTCTTGATGAAGGGAGGAATGCATGTATGCTACCATTATGAATTATTTCATGGGGAAATCCTTAAATACCATACCTAAGACAAGGAGCTCTATGCCATGGTGAAAGTTGTGAAGAATTGGAAGCACTATCTAATGGGAAAGGAGATAGTAATCCACATAGATAACCAACTGTTATAGTACTTGTAGGACCAATTTAAGTTACAACAGACTAGACATTACTAGTGGATGGGGTTTTTACAACAGTTTCATTTGGTGATCAAGTATAACAAGGGGATCTCAAACAAGTTGGTAGAAATTATTTCAAGGCCACCCACATCGAATATTACAGCTTTGGGGACTCTTATGCACATGGATCCATTCACCCCCGATGCATATAGAGAGGCATATTCATAAGATGAGGACCTCAAGGAGGTGTATTAGTAGCTGTAGAGTCAGAGTCATGTGCATGATGACAATAACATAGTTGACTATCATCTCCAGGATGGATTACTTTACATGTTGGATAAAGTATGTCTTCCTAAAGGTGAGTGATTGTAGCTTATTAGACATCCTCACACCTTTGAGGTTGTAGGGCACTTTGGTGCAAGGAAGACTATGGCTAACTTGCATAAGTATGTGTATTAGCCCAAGATGCAAGAGCAAGTAGCTAGGTTCATAAGAGAATGCATGCTTTGTTGTACCATCAAGCCCGACAACAAGAAACAAGGTATATATCATCCCTTACTTGTACCTACTCATCCTTGGGAAATCATTTCCATGAAATTTGTGGGAGGTTTATTGACAACCAGGAAGGGACATGACTATTCATGGTAGTTGACACGTTTAGCATGATGTGTGTTCTGATGCCTTGTAAAAATACCATTAGTGGGTAAGAAGCAGAAATTTTTTTCTTTGGACATGTTTGGGTGCACTTTGGGATACCAAGGAGCATCATTTCAAACAGGGATACAAGATATCTCAGTGAATTCTAGACTACATTATTGGAGAAGATGCACACAAAATTGAAGAGATATATAACATTCCATCCATAGATAGATGGGAAAACATAAGTAGTTAATAGGAGTTTGGTGCAAATTCTGAGGGGCTACAACCAGAAGCATAAGAAGATGTGGGATGAAAATCTAGTATATATACAACATTCTTACAATAGAGAAGTCCACACTTCCATAGGAAATTCTACATTTGAGACTTGTTTTGGATATTTTCCACCTTCAAGTTTAGATATTGCATATGGGAAATAAGGAGGATTGAGGGAAGATCTTATAAGAGATGCTTTGAAGGTTGAAAATTTTATAGACAAGATCAAGTAGATCCATCTACAAGTACAATAAACACTACATAAGTCATAGGAGAATTATAAGGCTAGGCATGATCAACACAGGACATAGAAGTCATTCAAGATGGGAGACAGAGTATAGTTAAAGTTGAACAAGGAGAGGTTGTAGGGTCCTGGTAAGAAAATCAAGGCTCTGAGGATGGTCCCTTTGAGATACTGGAAAAGGTGGTTGACAATGCCTATCAACTCAGTTCATCACCATATATACACATTTACTTAATTGTGAATGTAGAGAATTTGAAACTCTATGAGCCTTCCATGCTAGATTAGGAAGAGGAATAGTTCCTCCCTTCAATGGAGGATTTGGCACCAGAGGCCCAGATAGAGTTAACAAAAGATACAGTTTTGTAGAAGAGGTCCAGATCTAGAAGACAAGGGCAATATCACCTTTGGTAGATTGGATTGAAGGGACAACTTCTAGGGAAAGCTAAATGGTACACCAGAGGGTCGAGGAAAAATTTCCTCACCTCATCTAGTAGACGACAATTTTGCAGACAAAAAGCCTCCCAAAATGGGGAGGTGTGATCCATATTGGATCATTATGTTTTTTTTCATCCATCTCGATGCATTTGGAGTGGAAAATGTGGAGGAATAATCTCACGGAACCATTTTTACCGGTGGGACCCAGTTTGGCAAAACTGGGTCTGAAACCTTCCAGGAGCATTTTGGGGCATCAAACAATTTTTTTTCGGGGTAAAACTTTGTCACTTTTGTGTTGCACCTTTGCAATATGTTATACACTTATATATATTTACAATGACATAAGAAGCACGTCAATTAGAGTCTGTATGCAAAAGTTATGCCACTTAGAAGTTGACATTCCTATTTTCACACCTAGTTCGGGAGGATGTCATGCCAGCCCCCATTATTCATGGAAAAGGGGATAGCCATGTGATTATGATGTAAAAGGATCTATAAGAGTATATATTGTAACTCTAGTTAACAGTTGATGTAGTCAAAATTAACCACTAGTATGCTATTAGGTTGTGTTATAATCGGGCCAC
Source organism: Pinus taeda (assembly GCA_000404065.3). Lineage (NCBI taxonomy): Eukaryota > Viridiplantae > Streptophyta > Pinopsida > Pinales > Pinaceae > Pinus > Pinus taeda. The sequence continues at coordinate 158,623 of APFE030030571.1, read as the reverse complement.
TAGGAGGAAGAGGCATTCCATTCTTTCAAGAGAATTGTGTTCCATAGATGAGAAAAGACAACTAGGAGAGATAAGAGGTAGAGAAAACAAAGAGGACATATGAACTGTAGCATCCCATGGGCCATACACATTACTTCTTTGTACTTGTAGCCATATTTCTAAACAGAGAAATTGAGTGAAGCGACCTCACGTTCTAGATGGGTTTTCTCTCAAAAGGGTTTCCCGGAGAGCATATCTTGTGTCTTATGTGTGTGTGGTCTTAATTTATCGTTCTATACTTTTCTGCATAATTTCCATTTGCATGCATGCACTAATTAAAGTAAAATCTACATATCTAGAAATTAAATAAAACTGTAATAATGTAGAATCTCATATATTTTAATATAATATTATTAGATATGTTGTTACGAACTGTCTAGTGGAATATCCATGACAGTTTACAGATCATTCTATTATATGTTTTAAAATTTCCCATGGTTTTGTATGACTTCTGTTTATAATCCGCATGATGTATGTGATGAATCAACATGCTCTATTTTTCTTGTAATTATTTAACATTCCTATAATCACGTGTTACAATCTTTTGTAATCACAACATGAATTCCCGTAATAACTACGAGATAATTTCTTGTAGTGATCCTGTAATCATACAGGGATTCCTCTAGTAATTACAGGAGTTTTTGTAGTGATTCTATAATCACGAAAGATCCTACATGTTTGTTGTAATTACATATTTTGTGCTTTTGAAGTGATTTTATTAGATTGAATTTACTTGACATATTAATGCTTCAAATGACTAAATAAATTATATTTTTATGATTTGATTTGTGTTTTAGAATAAAAGAGAGTGATTTTGATTATAATTTTCTTACATAACTCAGAGCAAGAATTCCATATAAATTTATTTTCATAACAGTCTTAGTTCATTTTGATAAACAATTAATTCAGAGGGAGTATCTAGTGAGGAAGTGTGATATATCCTACTGAACCTATAAAATTTGTCAACAAGTGAAAATTAAATTTATGAGTCTAGAAATCAGTGTAAGGAGAATCAACTCTAGGATCTACTTGTACATGATTTGTGATTGAATTTGATAGGAAAGTATTAAGACCCAGTTTACACACACTTTGTTTCACCTCAGAGTTTCCTTACCTAGATTGACAAAATAAATGTTAATTCATTTATCTCACTATATTACTTGACACCAACCACTCATATTAACCATTACAAGAGAGAGACAAGTTACAAAGACATTGTATCTAACCCTGTAAACATAGAATCTTCCCAATGAGCTTTATACTCCATTTCTCTTGCTAAAGTTGTCACCCTTAAGCACATCCCTTGGGCTTATAAAAAACAAATTGGAAGACTTCTTATATCTTCTCATCTCTCTAGTAATAAGGAAGTTGAAATATCAATCACCAAAGCTAGGGTCCTAGTTGATTTTGTTGAGAATTTAACTAAACACACTCTTGAAGGTATTTTTGGTACTTTTGATCAGATCAGTCCAACCCATTCAATCTCTCCCCCATCCACTCACATACCATATAATACTAATGGTGAAATTGGTCATGTAGACCATCTTGATGACTCAAAATATGAAGAATAATTTCACTAGGGATGCATACCATTTATAACCTTGACAGTCTTTCTTGGCAATGTCCCATTTTCTCCTCTTCTCTTCATACAATGTGACCAACAATTGTGTCGCTTCCATATTGTAAAGAATGAATTTGTTGATGGTTTCAATTTCTGAATTTGCTGATGAAATCAAACCAACAGATATATATATATATAAATATATATATATATAATATATATATATATATATATATATATATATATATATATATATATTATATATATATATATATGAGATCAAAATATGAATTAATATGAAGTTCAATGTGAATAGTTATTGTGTAGTAATTTGACAAATGATAAGCATGCACTTACTCTTTATCATGTGACTCTTTCAATTCATTTTGAGAAGCTCCCCTTCTTTTTTGTCTTCATCCCTTTCATCGTCCCAAACCACCGCACCTGGTGAGTTATGGCGCTGCTTGATGTACTCACTAGCATAATAGAAAAGACTCATATGATATATACCCTTCTACCATAGACCCCTCGGGTTTTCCCTTTGTCGAACAAAAACTTTCAATTTCTTCATGTACCTCTCTAAGAATAACATCCAACGACAAGAAAGAACCATAGCTAATTTAACCTCATGTACTAGGTGAATTAGAAGATGAACTTGCAATTCTATGAAACTTGTTAACAATTCCTTCTTAAACATACAAACAATCTCAGTTATCTCTTGATTCCACCGTGGGATGCTAGCCATATGATTCTCATTTAATGTGATCCAACATACAAATGCAAATAATTTAGATATGGCATGTCATAGGTTTTGGGGGAAGTCATGGTTACACACCCACACATGAGTAGAAGACAATGACATTGCACATTAAATAATACATTATACAAAAATTAATTATAAAATATCCCATTACATAAAAATAATAAAAATAATAAAATCATGTTTTTGAAATACGTACTCATAAAAGGTTCAAATAGTCATGTCATTTCAGCCCTGAAAAATGGTCATCCACAGTAAAGAAGCACCATAATGATGACCACTCCCACACTCATTATAACTTCCTTTCCCAAAGAAAGATCATCTTTCTTTAAAATCCATGGGACATCACCTTCTTTGAAATACGAAGAGGGCCCAGTCTCTCCTCCAGTTTCTTGTCTTGGCCAATGTTTCTTTTTAGTTTTTGAAGAAACAAGATCTCTCCTAATGACCAATGTGTCACTTTATTTCAATGACATGTGACTCCATAAAGAAGATGAAACATTTTTAAATATATGCATGATATCTAGTCAATGGGAAATGTTAAGATTCTCCCAATATGGGAGCCCATAAAAGGCATATTTCCTTTTCATCCCAATGGGAAATTTTTCAACATAGGTGTCAAAGAAATACATATCTTCAAGCATAGGTTCCCCATTTGAATCGAACATTTATATAAACTCCTCCTTCCCTATATCATATGCTCTAAGCCATCCAACTGGTGTCATTATTGTAGGACTTTGGGTTCTCTCTGTTTTCCCATTGAACCACAACATTTACATCCATGATACATTTTTGTTACAAGACCTGCGAAATTATTGTATACATGCTGACATGTTAGTGACCATGAATATTTGAACAATTTCAATGAACTAAATTAATATGTGAAACAATATTGTTACTAAACAAATCAATAAGAATGTAATTTACTAAATAAAACTCTTAATCCTTGATAATCATATATCGAGTAAGAACATATGCCATACAATGTAAAAATCCTCTCTTTTGTCATGGGTCTTGACACATCGTACACATGTATCCCTTCCCATAATTCCTAAGATTCATCTACCAATGGTTGTAATTAGGCATCCATATTCTTCACTTGTCTTCTACTAGGGACTATGGTATTCAACATAAGATGTTCATTCTTCACGGACAACCATGGGGGGATACTGTTATTTATCACTACTATAGGCCAAACATAATAGTTGGTGTTTTGGAAGGAATATAGATTGACACCATCCATGGATATGTTGAGTCGTAGAATTCATACTTCATCCTTGAATTTTTCAGGCCATTATCCTCTATATGCTTCATGGCTATTGAATATGTTGGGATTCACTTAACTCTTGAATCACTTCTATGTGAGGCATGTTATCCCTGAAACATAGCTAATTCTTCGCAAAAAAAGAGTCTTTGAATCCTTGGGATTATAGGCATGTGCTTCAATATCTTATGAAGAGGACCATTTGATTTACCCATTTTTTTAAAACTATGGTACCTATCATGCCCACATTTTAGACATACGTATTTTTGTACATATTCTCCTCTATATAGAATACAATCATTCAGACATGCATGATATGATATGTACTCAACACCCAACATTTTCAACAACTTATTTGCTTCTTCTTAACTACTTGGAAATAAATTATTACTCAGAAGAACCTTATCTTTGAATATCTTGCAATTGATGGGGAATATAATTGAACGATGTCAATATTTAACATTCATAAAATCAACCATTTTTAAATCTGGTTGTGTGAAAAAGTATAAGGAACTTGATCGATCTTGCAATTCAATAACCTCGATATTTCCAAGAAACATGCATTCAACATGTCAAACTTTCCTTTCACGTTGTACAACAACATCATTCTCCCTAGCTGAGTATACTTTGACTTGTCGCCAGGTCCAAAGAGAATGGTGGTGGAAGCAAATTTCAGGATTTCGAATAAGGTATCAGTGATATGAGCATCATCCCCTAACTTATAGATTTGGAATGCATCTAAAATCATTTTCTCCATGGTAGTCGTATCTCGTAAGTAATCATCCATACCAACCTCCATTTGATTGACTACATTGCCAACTTGTGATGAAGAACTACTATTGTTGTAGTCATTTTTAATTAGTGAATCTCGATGTAGTGGGAATTGAGTAGGTGGTTGAATCAACCATTATTTGTATGTTTCCTCTCTGATTTTTTCTCTAAATGCAACCTTCTATTGATTTGATGTTGTAGTGGGGTGCACTGAAAGATGGTAGGTGGGTCGCTCATCATCACTAGAATCCTAATTTCAAAAAATATTGAATGTCATTAGTACAATATCAATGATATTAGTAAGCACGTCAATGCAATTAGTTTATTCAAATTTCAGTATACCAATCAATTATTACCATCGTTGATCCAACATTGCGAATAGAAGTTTCCATGTTCCAAATGGTAGGATCAAGAGGTTGCCCATTTTCATCTACCAACTGCTTGTGATATGATACTCCTGATAAGATATTTTGACGTTTTTGAAAATAATATGGAGTAATATTTTCTGCATCTGAACTCAATTCTGAATCTCGATCCTACAAATAATTTGCATACCTTTTTTTTCAAATTTACATGGATTAAAAAAAATAGTCAATTAAATAATCAAAATATAAATAAAATCTAAACGTACTTAATATGGAAATGCTAATGACTTTGATTAGCAATATGGAATGAGCTGGAATTTGAAGAATTGTCCATTTGATATTATTGAGATTTTAGCCTTATATTTGAGAAAAATCATAAATAAAATTTTGTGTGAATATATAAAATTAGTCTCAAGAACCATATAACCACAGTCTAAATTTCAATATAGTTTCTATTAGCAATAAAATAACTAAATTGTTGTAAATTGTAAACAAGGCACCAGATATAATTATGAATGTAATACATATACATATACATATACATATACAATACATATAAAATATATATATATAATATATATATATATATAGATATTTGATAAAAATGAATGATGTTTACAAGGCTGAGGAAGTGCTCCTTAAATAGGAGTTGATTAGCCACGCCTGAACAGAGAGACATGTCCCTTAGGACTAATATCTCTTCATTTTAACTAATTATTTGTTAATTAACTGATTGTAATAATTAATTAATTTATTAAATAATACTTTAATATTTTATTTAATTCGTTATGACCTTTTTTAGTTCATAACATTTCCTTCCCCTTAAGATGCTTTGTCCTTAAAGCATAGGCAGGCCTGGGTGTTGACGCATGAAACATTATGATTCCCAAGACGAATCTTCGTCTGGTAACCTCTTCCACTTGATGAGGTATTCCTTAATTGTCTTAGATCGTAGAACTTTCTCTCAGGTAGCAAGTATACCCTCAGGTTCAAGGATTATTCTTCCTTCTTCATTGATCTCTGGTATTTTTGTTTGTGTTGTTTGATTTTGCCCTAATACTTTTTTGAGACTTGATACATGAAAGGTATTATCGATTTGGCAATTGTGTGGTAATTTTAACCCATAAGCTACACTACTTATCTTTTTAATTATTTGGTATGGTCCATAATACATAAGAGACAATTTATTCTTCCCTTTTTGTTTTAGTGATAGTTGCTTATAAGGTTGGAGTCTAACAAAGACCTAATCACCCTCCTCGAACTCTCTTTCAGAATGGTGTTGGTCGGCTTGTTGCTTCATTCTATTTTAGGCCATGGTTAGATTTTCTTTTAGTAAGTTGATGATCCTTTGACTTTCTCCTAAGTGGTCTTTAATGGCTAGTACCCTAGAGTCAAGGGATGCAAAGTCCTTCCATTTGGGCAGTTCGTAACCGTATAGGGCTTGGAAGGGTGTCATCTTAGCTGACGTATGGTATGCGGTATTATACCACCATTCAGCTAGGTGTAACCACTATGTCCACTTGTTTTGTTTATCTATAATGAAACAACGAAGATATGTTTCCAAGCATTTATTAACAATTTCAGTTTGCCCATCAGTTTGAGGGTGATAGGCTGAACTCATATTTAGTGATATTCCTACTTGTTGGCAGAAATCCTTCCAAAATTTCCCTTTAAACCTTACATCTCTATCATTGACTATGACCTTAGGGAACCTGTGTGGCTTGTAAATGTTTTTACAAAACACATCAGTGATTTTTTTGGTTGTCTTAGTCTTTTTAATAGCCATAAAGTGGGCATATTTAGTGAGCCTGTCGACTACTACAAATATTGTATCCTTCCCATCAGATGCATGTAGTCCTTCAATAAAATCCATCGAAATCTCTTCCCACTTCTGATTTGGAATGTGAAGTGCATGTAGCAACCCTGGAGTTGGAACATTTTCGCTCTTGTTTCTTTGACAAATATCACATTCTAAAACATATTTCTGAATTTCCTTGCTCATACCCTTCCAATAGAATGATTGTCGGACATTGTAGTAAGTTTTGTAGAATTCGACGTGTCCAGCTGCTGGTGAATTGTGAGACTCCTCTAGAATTTTTATTTTAAATTTGGATGCAGGTGTTAGATAAATTCTTCCCTTGTACCATAAGATGTCATTTTTCCACTCGAAGTTGGTATATTGACTTATATTGTTGATCATGGGGTCACAATTCTTATCCTTGGTATATTTAGCTCGTATTTGGTCCAACCATTTTGGAACAACTATCATGGCAACACATGTAGTGTGATCATCATCCTTACGTGAAAGTGCATCAGCTACGACATTCTCCTTTCCCTTTTTGTGTAATATCTCTAAATCAAACACTAACAACTTCTCCATCCATTTTTGTTGTTCTATTGATAATGTATTTTGCTGAAGTAAGTATTGAAGACTATTGTGATTAGTTTGGATTGAGAATTTACTTCCAAGAAAATACTGGCACCACTTTGTCAAAGCATGTATGATGGTGAGCATCTCCTTTTGGTATGTTGATTTTAAGCCTTCTTGTTTATTAAGTTTCTTGCTCTCAAATGCTATATGCTGGTTGTACTGCATCAGCACAACGCTAATTCCAAACCCAAAAGCATCACATTTGACCATGAATGGTTTGGAGAAATCAGGAGTTGCTAGTACTGGTGTGGTTGATATCACTTCCTTTAATTTCTCAAAACACTTGTCTGTTTGGTCATCCCATTTGAAAGCATTTTTCTTTAAAAAATTCGTAAGGGGTGCTGTCAGGTGTGCATAATTTTCTATAAATCCTCTATAATACTCTATTAAACCCAAAAAATCCCATTAGCTTAGATATGTTCTTGGGTTTTGAACACTCTTTGATTGCCTTGATTTTGTTGGGGTCTACTTGGACTCCTTCCCTTGATATAATATGACCTAGGTATTCAACTTCCTTTTGCCCAAACATACATTTTGATAGCATGGTGTAAAACTGGTTCTTTTCCAAAACAGACAACACTTCTTCTAGATGTTTGAGATGTTCCTTCCACATCTTACCCTACAATAAAATATCATTGAAGAAAAATAATACAAAATTCCTAAGGTAAGGATGGAAGAGCTCATTCATGGTGCCTTGGAAGGTGGCTGGTGCATTTGTTAATCCAAATGGCATGACATTGAACTCATAATGCCCTTCATGAGTCCTGAATGCTATCTTTTCAATATCCTCTAACCTTACTCATATTTGGTAGTAAGCTGATCTTAGATCTAACTTGGAAAAATATTCTGCAGTGTGTAACTCATCTAACATTTCATCAATGAACGGAATCAGAAACTTTTGCTTAATAGTGATTTTATTTAAGCCTTTGTAATCTATACATATTCGGAAGGATCTGTCCTTCTTCCTAACCAATACTACAGGTGCAGTGTATGGACTTATACTCTTCGTAATGATTCCATGCTTCAACAAGTCTTGAATTAAGCACTCAATTTCTATCTTGTGGTGATGGGGATAATGATATGGCTTGACATTAACTGGAGTTGAATCAGTTTTGACTTCAATAATGTGTTCTATTTCCTTTTTGTGGGTAACTTCATTGGTAGATCTTGGAAAACCTTCTCATATCTTTGGATCAAGGATGGAATATCTGATGTTTGATGAGTCCCTTCTGTTGATAATAATTCCAAGTATTAACATTGCGCAACAAATGTTAGTGCCCCCTTGTGAATGAGCTTCTTCATTTGTTGAGCAGAGATGACTTGTGTTGGTGGTGCCTGAAAACCAAACAATTGATATTTCCATCCATCCCATTTGAATTTAATGAATTGTTTTATGTGATTTGCTAAATAAGTGCCTAGTGTTCTTAACCATTTTACACCTAAAACAACATCTACTCCTCCTAGGGGAACCATATAAAAACTAGACTTTATTGCATAGTCGCTTAATTGCAACTTAAATTTATGGCACTTGCCAACTCCATCTATTTGTTTTTCATCTGCTACCATAACTTTTAAGTCCGCTACTAGGTAAGAAAAGATGTTCAATCTTTTTGCAACATTGACATCTACAAAGTTGTGCATACTTCCTGAGTCCACCATCACAATAACGCTTTTCTTCTTGATGTAACCTTTAAGCTTCAGTGTTTGTGGTTGAGCTATCCCCATGATGGCTGCCATGGAAATTCATGGCATATCATCTTCTGATTCTGGACTATGGTTTTCATTTTCTTCGTTTTCCTCTTTGTCAGAGCTATCTTCTGAGGATTCCTCTTCTTGCTTAGCTTCAAAATTGTATAATTTTTGTGTTACGCATTTGTGTCCTAGATGATACTTGCCTCCGCACTTCCAGGATTTGCCATCTTTTTTTCTTTCAACATTAATTTGTTGTTTTCCTTCACTTTGTAAGGGTGGTGGAACATACTTACTAGTATTCTTTGACACGGTTTTACTTGCGTTTCCTTTGAATTGGTTGTTCGTCCTGTCGTTAGTAACATATGGTGTTTTGTGTAGTTTATATTTTTGCTCAATAATTATCGTTACATGTCTGGCCTCCTCAATAGTTTTAGGTTTATGCAATTTTAATTCTTCGTGGATATTATCTTTAAAGCCACAACAATACATTTTTAGCAGCTCCTCATCTGAAAACCCTCTCTACCTTACTGCTAATACTTCCCACTCGTGGGTGTATTCACTCACTGATCCTTTTTGCTTCAGGTGAACAAATCTCTCATAGACATCATCCTCCTCTTCATCATGAAACCTTTTTAACAGAGAGCTTTTAAGGTTTTTCCAATTGAATGAACAAATTGTGCATTTAGATGACCATGACAAAAACCAATCATATGCTTCTGCTTCTAAGTAGATGCAGTGACGACTTTTTCCTGTTCACCGAGCAGAGGGTTTGCTAAAAAATTGCATCCATCTTATTTACCCATATTATGGCGTCTTTAAAGTTTTTTCCATCATACCTTGGTAATTCATTTTTGATTTTAATATGGTTCCTTCCCGGGGAATGCGTATAATATTGGCTTCCTTCAAAGTGAATTTGGGGTATTTGTTGCTTCTCACGTCCCAGGAAGCCCTGCCCTAGGGAAGTCTCCCCTTCTGGAGTCTTGGGGCTTTGTGTAGCTAAAGGTGGATTGATCTCTTCGGGGTGTCGGTTCATCATGCTCTTTATGAAGGAAATCTTGTCAACCATCTGATCCTGCTTATTAATCGACTTTTCGATGTTATCCATGTGTTTGCATAGCTTACTGAGGTCTTCTTGGATCTTCTTCATAATGTCATTGTTATCGTTCATCATTTTTTTCCGATTTTTTGAAGACCATATTTTTTTAATAATCAAAAGATATTATTAAATTAATAATATATGTATTTTTTAATTAATTAATATTATTCACATATATGTAATTTTTTATTATTATATAGTTTTAATTCTATATAATTAAATTAATTACATGTAATGTGATATGTAATACTTTTTTTTTTTAATTAATCGAATGGACAGTCACGTCCGACTGGAAATGTCACGTTCCATTTGATTGTTCAAATCCTTCTCGTCGGACATGGATACTAACCACACATAATAATACCGCAGATAAAAAAAGAGAGAACTTTAGCGTATCTCTATTCGGATGGACTTTCAGCGTTGTCACCGCAAATAAGAAAAAAGAAACGCTGGAATTTTGATGGTTTAGTGTATCCCATAGAGGCCATGCAATGGAACTGTAGGTAAATGACACAGGCTTCCCGTTGATCCAGCGTGTCACCTTCCCCATCTTCTGTTGATGTTTCAACATATCACTCCAAGTGAAATACCCATAGTCCATACGCTTTTTGTTTTATGGAAGATCCGTGGGGGCTTGATGGCCAACAAAACTTGTGGGTGTCACCAGTCTAAAACTAGCTCTAATACCATTGTTAGTAATAAAATGACTAAATTGTTGTAAACTATAAACAAGACACCAGATAGAATTCTAAATGTCATATATATATATATATATATATATATAAACATGAATGATGTTTACAAGGCTGAGGTGGTGCTCTTTAAATAGGAGTTGACTGGCCATGCCTAAACAGAGAGACATGTCCCTTGGGACTAATGTCTCTTCATTTTAACTAATTATTTCTTAATTAACTGATTGTAATAAATAATTTATTTATTGAATAATACTTTAATATTTTATTTAATTTGTTATGACCTATTTTAGTTCATAACAGTTTCATTTTTCAAGAACAAAGCCACTTTAAGTGGAAAATGTATACTATGAACTATTTTAATTCATGTGGATGCATCCTAAAGGATAATTTGAGATTAATATGTCATTTTATGTGAAAATAAAATTCCAGATAGCTTTTAAACCTCACTAATGCGCTAATCAGCATAAATTGCATCGGTATGCTTAAATAATAAGAGCATTGAACGGTTTAAATAATACCCGCACCAGTTTCTAACATTCCGAAAAAAAAAATAAAAAAATATAAAATAAAAAAATAAAAAAAAATAAAATAAAATAAATAATAAATAAAAATAAAAAGAAAATAAAAATAAAATAAAATAAAAAAAAATAAAAAAATAAATTTAAAAATAAAAGAAAATAAAAAAAAATAAATAAAATAAATAAATAAATTATCATATCAGCGCTTTTTTACATAAAAACACGTTAGTATGTTTAAATAAAAAATAGAACCGGTATGCAATTGTTTCCTGAATTTAGAAAATAAAAACGAATTCAACCATCTTGGTTCTTTTTTAAATACAGATTGCATTATTTATTAAAAAAATATCGCAGCATTTCGGGATTTCAAAAATGAAAAATAATTGAATCATGTCGATGCATTGAAAATATATGGTGCTGCAAAAATTCTGGTGCATTTTTTATATAAACACACCAATGTGTTTGACTATCAAATGCACTGATGTGTGGAGAAATTGAATAAAAAAATCACAATTTTTTTTTTCCAAATTAAAAAACGAGTGGAATTTTTTTTTTTTAAATCTAATTCCATAAAGTCTTTTAAATAGTAAAAAGTTATTCGCCATTTCATTATTTTACCTGAAATTTCAAGGGAGTGATTTCCAAGAGAGATATATTAGGAGCATTATGTAGTAGCAACAAAACTATTTAGAAGGTATGGTGATTCACTCAAAAACTTGCATATTAAGTTTTAAATTTTATTTTTTATTTTACTAATTAAAAAATTTCGGTTAGGGTTTAATTAAAAGAGAGATCATTTGAAAGAGAATATCAGATCAGAGATACGAAATATTTTGGATCTGCCAAAAGATCAAGAGTTGAAAGGTATGGTGATTCGTTCAAACCCCTAGATCAAGAATCTTAAATTTTACTATTAGAATATTTTACAATTTCTATTACATTTATTCACAATTTAGAAAAAAAGAATTAAAAACCTTGTGTAATAAAAAATTTACTATAGATTTTACTAGTAAATTTTTTTATGATCTCTGTTCCTATTTAAATTTAATTAAAATTCAGGAAAAAAATCAATACTTACATTAAACTCTTGCTTCTTCTTGCAAAATTTCACATTAGGGTTTAACATTCTCTATCACTTCACAATTAGGATTTTTCAATTTAGGCATTTTAGATATAATGGGTTTGTCTACTTACTGCATATAGGGAATTTGACATATAAAGTATGGGAATCACTTATTGAATTAGATCCAAAACTTATCAACTATCTCTGTTTTCTTTTTAAACAACTATATTTTGCACGACGTGCCATTTGTAACATAACACACTGGTGCTACCTGAGTAATAAAACACACCTGTAAATTATAACACTTTCAATTCTGGCCTTTTCATCATTGCTCCAGGTGTAATATAATGCACCGACACACATTTTCCTAATAACAATGTTAAATCATTGCGATGCATTGAGCCTTACAAATTGCACTGTTAGCCCTCTCCATTTTTTTAAAAAAAGGCTATATGTTTCGCGTTGCACGGTATGTAATATAACGCACCAAGGCTACTTGATTAACACAACACACTGGTATATTATAACACTTCGGATTCAGTCCAGTATGTTCATTTTGACTCCCAGTGTAATATAATGCACTAATGTGTTTGTTCCTAATAATACCATTGAATCATTCCATTATGTTTAGCCTTACAAATAGCATTGTCAGCTATCTCCTTTTTTTTAAATGGCTATATGTTTCGCGAAGCACCCTTTGTAATATAACGCACCAGAACTACCAAGTTAATACAACACACTGGTATATTATAACACTTTCGATTGTGCCCAGTATGTTCTTAGTTTCTCTCAGTGTAATATAACACACCGACATGTTTATTCCTAATAGCATCGTTAAATCAATGTGGCGCATTTAGCCTTACAATTCACATTGTCCTAATTTAAAATTATTTTTAAAAATTAATTTTCCATGACGGTGCCAAATAATTAAATGCTCGGTGCATTTAATATTAAAAACACATCAATGCATTTATTCAAATAAACACACCAGTTATCAGAACTTTTTTTGGCTGAAAATTATTTGATTTATTTGTAAAACATATATAATGGTTGTTGTATGGAATGGCATAGGTTTTATATTGATAAAAAATGTCTAAGAAGGTCTCAAGTAACAAAATATTGATCGACACAATGACAACACATCAAAAGAATCAGAGAAGGCGAGTTCTTTGTAAATTCTTTACAAAATTAATATGTTTGAACTAAATGTAAGTTTAAATAATATTTATTAGTTGGTGCGTGTCATATAAAGCCACAAAATGAACAAGGTCAATAAGATTACTTCTAATATAAGTTTAGAAGAGCGTAAAATCCCGATAGAAAAATTATAGAATGATGAATCAAGTGAATGAAAAAATACTATTCAATATGATTTCTTTTTTGAATTTTCATTAATAATATACTTAAGAGTATTAGATAACATGCTTCAAATAATCTACTAATTCATATATGTTTAATATTCTACAAGGAGCAACAATGAAGGAAATTATCAATGTTGTTCTAAGAAAAGAAAAATTATGGAACTTGTAAATGACGATGAATTGGTCCTTAGATCATCTAGAGTCGTGTTGGAGGTTAATGAAAGGGGGGATTTTTTTTACATAACTATGAGAGATCTAGTGGAACAAACGTATAGACATAGTTTCCACTTACAATACAAAAAATCAATGCAATGATTCTAAGAATGAAATTAGATCTAAACTACAGGAAGCATTTCTAGTGCAATGGTCAATGAGACATGTTAGACTTGCAATAGCACAAACATACAACAATAAAAAGAATCATTCAAAAGGTAATATTTTTAATTGTATAAAATGATTTTCTAGAATTATATGTATATATTACTACAAACCATTAATTTATTAATATCTATTTTGTTATATTTAGTTTTCATATATCATTATAAAAAATGTTTATTACTTTTTTCAGGAAGATTATGAAAATCCCAAATGATCAACCCACTAATATGTGAAACATGCCAGTAGGAATGTCCAAAAAAGTGTATAAGGAGATGGTCAAGGAAATGTACATAATTGCATCACAACAACATGCTTCAAATGTATGTAATCATGATTGACTTTGTACATATAAAAAGTTAATTAACATTAAATATTTTTTCAAGTATTTTCTTGTAGAAAAGAAAACAACATGGAACTCATTCAGCACATAAAACAAGATGACAAGGAGAAAAAGGGTTGATTTTAAAGTTTGTGAGTAATTGTATATTTTAATTTGTTTTACAACAAGGTTTGTAAGTAAAGGTTTTATTTGTGAATATTGTAAGTTATTTTATAGCAACCATCCTTGAATGTCTTCAAATAGGTTCTAACATACAAAGAAGGGACATTAAAAGAATTGATTGACATTGTGTTAAAAAAGGGTTGTGAGTATATGTTGGCATATCAAAAATTAATTGTGGAATTAAAAAGTATCTATGTTTTTTTACTTCTCTGACTTTATAATTAATAGAACAAAAAAATACTTTATATTAAATCTATGATTTATAATGGGATTTAAAACATGCATGATAGAAAGTATGTAAGTACTCCAGTAAAAGACTTGTTGCAACAACACATGAGACTTGGTTTTGACGACATGTGCATAGTTTATGAGTCACTTATTTCTTTGGTACATTTGTATTCGATTTACATTGATGTATATTATTTATTTCAATTTTCATTATTTTCACCAATGTAGATATACTCATTACACTTTATTTTTATGTATACAGATGGAACAAGATCAAGAAGATGAAAACAATTAATGCAATCTACAAAACATTCCTCCAAATAACCCATGTCATGGAAGTAGCTTGAGCAGTGACAACAATTCCAGTGAAGAATGATGATATATTTGGATACCAATGCAAAATGCTATTTTTTAAAATAATTGTCTATGAAAATAAGACATTTTGTTTAATGTAATCATGGACATAGTGTCCCAATTGAAAGATAAGGGGTTACCAATAACAATCCCATTTTGTATGACAAAGAGTATTTTATTGATATACAATAAAATACATTGTAATTTATTCTATTACGTTATCCACTGTTGTTATGAAATGTTTCACCACTGATTAAATATATGGATGATTAAATATTATAATGAAAAGATGTGAAACCTGATAATATAACAAATTAATCCAAACATCATATACAAATTCATTAATTAGATATCAATTTATATGAATATTTTTATAAGATATATGTCAATTTTTCAATGAATAACATATTTAAAAATTAAAATAATTTTTTAGTCATAGATCGATGTCTCCAAAAAAGAGAAAATTTCATACAAAACCACTAGTGCATCCATAAAATAAAAACACACTGGTTCTTTAATTTAAATAAAATCACTGTGACATCATCTTTTAGCATAACCAATGCCTTTTTAGAAAACGACAACACTAGGGCTTTCATGTCTTCAAGAACTGGTATTGTTTTTAATTAATTCCCTGGTGCATTGTAACTCTTAACGCACCAATGCTTTCATAGAACTAACATCCCCTGATTCTACAAAATATTATTTCCATTACTAGCACACTACTAAAATTAACGACATCGATACCTCTATATAACAAACTCATCAATGCATTTATATAAATAAGACGTGTTAGTGTTGCGTGTTTAAGAGAATGCAATGGTACTGTAATTATTTTTTGTGTGCCCTGGAGTCATTTCTTCATCAAAGAATGACCAAGACTTATTTTATATAAGCATCGATGCGGTATATGTTTCAAGTTCTAGTTATCTTTGAGTTGAATGCATCGGGGATTTTTTTTTATTGTAAGCACTAGGGTGGCATACATTTCAGGTGCAACTTCTCTTTAAATTAAATGCCTCAGTGCTTTTAGTTATGTATGAAGCATGATCCATTTCTATATATAGCACAATGGGGTTGCTTGTTCCATAAATCGTATTGAAAAAAAAAAATCCGCTAAAACCTTCCTCCACCCATATTTTCTTAGTTGTGATGAATTTTCCATTATAATCTCTGCTAAAACATCTATTCCCACAAGTAGATGTTTTAGTGAATGTTTTTTTTGACAATTTTTTCCAATTTTATAACACTAAAAATGTCTGTTATAACCTCTGATAGAATGTCTTTTCCTTATAGTGTCTCTTGGCAATGAATACATTCTAAAAAAAACTATGTATTCTTTTGTATCACAGCCTCTGTGCTTCCATGAAATTTCTTCAATCTAAGGGACTTTGGAAAAAATGCCACCATGCTATAATTTTTATAAATCCTATGCAATACAAAGCATTCTTACTTAAAAAAAAGGACTTATATCCATGAGTATTATATATTATTTTGATTCTAAGCCATTTACATATTAAAATTTCTTGTGTATATCCCGACATTGTGATTAATTTCATAATGTAATTCAATCCATTCGGAAGCATTGAAATTAAAGAGTTCTAAAGGGAAGAAATAGGATTGAACTCCCATAAGAAGTTCAAAACCCTTCTAATTGTTACGATTATTATAGCATTGCTTCAAGAAAGGATAAGAAAAACATTTCAACTTTAGATCAACGTTTTCACTAAAAATTACCAAAGTTCAAAGTATTAAGAAGGACCTCATAAAATTTTAATAGTAGTCAGAAATTTGGTATCACAATTGAGGTTATATCCATCTTAGATATAAAATACAATAGTGGTTAGATTTCATAGTGATTTTATAAACTACATAGAGCCTCACAATTCAAATATCAACTCAACCATTGGCTTATTCAAATTAATTTGGATTCAACCTAGATATTGCTATGACATAGTAAGGGAGACCGCATTGATTGGGAACCCAACAACTATGACCGCTAGCTTTGTTAAGAGATAAAGTAGTTACGATTTGACATTGTACACAAATCCTGCAAGGTATGTTCAACTTCCGAATACAGATCATAACACCAAGGTTTTGTTGTAACCATCTACGCTATGCGTCTAGACATACACTCGGAATGGTATCTAATCTAAGTAGACTGAGTTACAAAAACTCTATTTCAACAACCTTGGCCAGAGGGGTTTAACTACTGTTTTATATATATATATATATATATATATCTTTTGGTCAAGCATAGATATATCAATAGTTACCATTGGCTATCAAGACTTTAACTCTCATAATTTCTTCTTAGTATCAGTTATATCTATGTATATGTTCAATGAAAAGGGGTTCCACATTGTTATTGTGGTAAATTTGTGACAATTATATGTAAAATAAATTTTAAAAGGCTATTAATCATAATTAATCCAAATATTATGATCTCAATGTCAAAATAACAAGCATGAGTGCATGAGTGATGGTTTACAAAACAAAATTCCTATAAAAGAGTTATATTTTAAACAACACCATTTCTCTCCCAAAAATTAATAATACAAAATTATTTTCATTTCTAGGAAAACTTCTATAACTAAAATATGTGGTCTTTTTTTATGAATGGATATGAAATTATCACTATGATTTTGGCTTAAATAAATCAAAAGATGTATAGATGAAGATTTTTCAAACCATAATGTTAGACAACATACTATGTTGTGATTTGGACAATCAATTATGCCATCCATAATTTGGACACAATGCAACAAAGACATAGTGGAGTGATAAACTATGCTCACTAGAATAATTGCATTGAATCATTTCAACTTCTAGATAATCTCTATTTTTGAACATGTAGGAAACACCATCCTTTTCACAGTTCAAATAATTTACTATAATAATCTTCTAAGCTAGGAATGTGGAACTTTGGATCATCAAATATTGTAAAGATCATTTAAATGTATATTTATGGTCTAATATTAACATTATTTCCTTGCTTGAAATTTCATCCCAACTCGCTTCCAATCTTCTCCAAAAAATAGCTACCTTTTATCAAAGGTATCTTGTGGCAATAGAAGTTTTTCGAAATGTGAAATTCACTAGATATTCAAAAGATATCTTCGAGGATGGAAAATCAAGTTACATTTGATCTTGGTATCTCATCAGTGATGACATGACACCATCATTATTATAGGGCTAGTAATACACAAAGACATCTCCAACATGATCTTGGAACTAGGTTATTGCAGTAAAGCTTTCATATTAGAGTTCTTATAAAAATTGGTTAGATTTGTCCCATAGGCACTTTTCCTCTATAAATAAAAATTATTGTATAATCAAGAACTTTAACATCATTTGAGCTACTATTTTTGTGCATCTAATGCAACAAATTTTATGCATTGAATACGTATACAATGTACTCCATACCATGTATAGGATATCATTTATCATTCAGTAAACATGACTTCCTACTTATATTTGACTTTGAGTTTTTTCCTTGTTCTAATATATTTCTAACTTATTCACAATATGTAATCTAATAGACAAATATTTGATTCATGAAATAAAAATTGATTTGAGTTTCATTTAAGGCTAGAAACATTCCATGATTCACAAAAAGATTAATCAATATAGAAAGTTGTATATTATTAACTAGAGACAAAGTAATTTGACTATTAGGGCTATGAATAACTTATCATGATCATCATTAAATTTAGAGATATTAGAAATGAAAAAAGAAAAAGAACAATTTTGGCACTTATATCATGTCTTGTTGTCATAAACTCATCATTAATTGAAGGAGCCATATTTCTTGCATCATTTTCTTATAAAAAGGGAATGACACTAGTAGAATTATTGATCCATTTTTCTTTCATCCAATATGGATCTCCCAAAATTTCCCTATAGGACTAGAATATGGTTGTCTTTCATAATTAGTCTTGGTTTCTATGTGATAAGACGTAATACTTAGTGGTTTAGACATTCAAGGGGTGAACTAGTTTGGGCCACCTGGTTTCGATAAAATTAGGAAGAATATATTTACCAACAAAATCTAGATTGTTCCTAGTATAAAGGATAAGATATATATAAAATCTCAAATCTTAAGGAATGGTTATTTGAGGAAATTTCTATACTTGGATAATGGTAAAACCTTGTAAATTTTGTGTAAAGGTGGCAATAAGCAATAGATATAGACAATTGATGCCATGGATCTGGGGCAAATTTTTCATCATTGTAACGTTCGTGAAGGTATCATACATCTCCATGTTGGCAGTTAGATGTATTCACTTAAAGAAATGGATTCTATACTTACAATAGATTTGAGATTATTCTTTTCACTGGCATGCAATGTTCATATTTTGAGCAAGTGTACCATTCAAAATTTAATCATATAAGTTAAGGAAAGGAAACCATTGCAACATGTGTTAATTTGGAAACTCGGTGAAAAACTCCAACCATGGGATGAGATTCCTCTTTTCGAGCGAACCAATTTTGACTATTGAACCATTAAATTTGGACAAGGGAAAGTGTATTTTTTAGGAAAAGCCCACATGTGCACAAGTATGGGAAGTGCATTTACGATATTTTGATTTTTTTTATGCTTAAAAGCTTCTTGTTGACCTTGGTTAGGTTTTTATAAGCTTAGTAAATTGGACATGTGATAAATCTGGATGCCCTGAATTGATGGTTGAGTAATATGATAAAGAAGTGATGTAGTGATTATAATATTTGAAGTATGATGATACACCCATCAAATTCCATAATCATGTGACTCTAACCCTTGATGAAAATTTGATGTCATGATGATGAAGTAGTTGATACTAAAATGTTCTGACCATGATGAATATATGTTTTAGAATCTGATATACCTAATAGTTTTTTCGATGCACAACAACACTATGATAGAAAGGTTAATGACTTGAAGGATGATGACTAAAGAGACTTCGCATTAAGAGGGAGAAACTCTCCATAAGATCCCTACACCTATTATCATTTGAATTAAATGTATTAAATATTATTTATTGCTAAAGTAAGTTTTTTGTTTGGACATAAATAGACAAATATCTGATGTTTTTGGTCTACAAAAAGTTATGGTCTGAGAAGAGATGGTTTCTCTTAGTCTAAGCCCCAACTGCATAGAATAAGGCTTAAGAGTGTGATTTTAAGCCTCTCAACTACACGGAAGAAGGCCTACAGTTGTGGTTGTGCCTGTAGATCACAAAAGCTAAATCCCTATGTATAAAACCAGGGGCACGCTAGGAGCATGACAGTCCTACGAATATGAAGAAGACTATAGAAATTCTTAGGATCAGGGAAGTTTGGATGTTTGACTATAGAAAATGTGAATGTGTTGACTAAACTTGTGGTTGCATGGAACCAAAATATGCATATCAGTTTATTATTTTGATTTTATCATTGAAGTTAGTATGTGATAGTATTTGACAACAATTGCAAGGGTTTGACAAGATTTGGCTTATTTACTTAACTTAGTATAGATGAGTAACATTGGATTTTATAATTGATGATTCATTAGAACTTTGACATGATTTTCGATAGTTCATAGACATCTTTTGGGTGATGGATTGATTGAACTCATTGTGATAAAAACTTAGGGTTTTTGACTTAATAACTAATGATTTTCCTTGATGACAATGCTATGTGGTCACAGTGACTTTCAGTGACTAATATTGGCATTCAATAGTGATTTTGTATTGGCTTCATTTGATTTGGCACATTGGTTGAAGCACAAAAAAATATTATTTAGTATGCAATGATCTAACCATGACTGCATGAAACTTATATGATTTATCTTGGGTGTATGCATTTGTATCTAGTGAAAATAATAATTCATATTATGATTATGTGGATGGTATAATGGAATTTGATATTGCTTAGTAACAATTTTCTGATGTGACAATATATGAATTCATAACTTGGTATTCAAATGCGAGCTCTACTTGACACTTGGTCCAAAGAGATTGTTACAATGATATTGGTAGAAACTTTTATGACTTTGATATTAGTTTTGATCTAACATCTAAGGCTTGATAAACTAATTTAGTTTATTTGATTGCACAATCTTGATTTGTGTGAGGTTGAGTATATTGGTTTGATCAATATAATGTTTATAGATAGAATTGTATGGTTTGAAGCAAGCTTCTCAAGCCTCGTATTTCTACATTGACAATTACTTAGTGAAGCCAGAAGATGTGCCAATCCAAACCTCTACTTCAAAAGTGGTCCAAGTTATGAATTTAATTTTGGGATTATATGTTGATGGTCTATTCTTGACAGTTAATGAGCTTCTATTAATCAAAATAAGAGGGAGATGGAATTTGAAGTTTGAATGAAGAATCATGACATGATGAATTACTTTCTAAAGTTTGGAAAATAAAATCTATATCATGAAGATACTAAATCATTTTTGGAAATTGGAAATTCAAATCCTTGGACACTCTGATTGAATTTCAAGAAGTTATGCATAGAAATTATTTTACCTGCCTTGGAGACTCATAGTTGATTGAAGCATTGATATTCCTTGTGAACACTCATCCATATATACATATGTGTGTGTGTGTGTGTGTGTGTGTGTGTGTGTGTGTGTTTTACGTAGAATCTAAATCAATTCATGAGTGAGCCACTTAACACACATTGGGTTTTTGCGAAACACACTTTAACATAATAACATGCGACAATCAATTTTTGGTTTGAGATATCCTTCCTACGATATATGACTGCATGAATGTATTGATGTTTTTTAGGATTGTTATTGATGAAGATGAGGACATATGGGTGATATTTTAGTATGATACCTATGATGATGCTTTGTATGAGAATTCTATAACTTTAAGCACGACTGAGGTCAAGTACGATGTTGCTAGAATGGATAGATATGAGGTAGGTTGAAGAAAATCTTTGCAAAGATATTTGAAATAGGTTCTAAATGTGACAGTGATACATTGTGATGATAAAGAGTCACAATCGATTGGAAAAAAATCCCATATATAGTCGGGACTAATATATCTTCATATATTGAGACTGTGTTCTTGTATGATACAAGCTTAGGCTTGTGGTTGCTGCTTCTGTGAGAGGGACGATAAATATGGTATCCTTTTTATGATATATATTTGTTCTAATATAATAATTTATTTGATGTCCTGCATGAACATGAGACTATTTTTATTGAGAGTTTTTTAAGTTGATACCATATATGAACATGATGATATGTTTCTTATCTATAAAGAGCGGGATTGGTCAGGAACACTGAGCCAACGCTTCCCCCTTGTTTGAGCTCCCAATGTGAGGAATTGAAATGGAGGACTCTTGGGGTTGAGGGATCTCTGGATAATAGGGTATCACCCCTATTTGTTACCCATAGGGTCGGAGATGTTGCTCTCCTATCTTGGTCTATGTAGAGTATAGCCCAGTTGGCATTATACCCACAAGATAGGCTTGTTGGGAATATCACTCCCTATCTCACCAATGTTGATGCCCCGAAAATCGTTGTATCAGCATTGGGGGATAACCACCTGGTCCGGACCTTAATACAGCTCCTTTTCCGTTTGGGATGGTGGCTCCGACTGGATTTTTTTGTATCTTGCGATTGATTTATCACAATGATAAAAGATTAATCATATATGTATATAAGACCTTAAATTGGTTTATCAAAAAGGTTTTGTAATGTTTTTATTTTGTTTTCGGACCTTTTTGAGTAACACTAAGTTGATACCAATTAAAATTAAAAAGGGACCCATTTCACATTATAGTTTTGGGATAATAATGATATGAAATGGGGGGTTGTTGTAGAGCACAACAATTGGAAATTCACTAGGAGAAACATTTATCTCTGAAAAGTATGGAAATACTTAAACTTTTTCAAAATAGAAATTTCATCAAAGGGGAAAATTCTAATATAACTAGGTATACTTGCATTCCAAATAAAATGAAACTATCTTTGCTAATTCCCTCTCTTATTCAAAGTTAGATACATTCTAAATTTTAAATTGGCCTCTATTGGTTGATAATGATAAAGCAGAAAACCTTTCCAAATCAGTTTTTAGAATTAACTCCTTTGTCATAGGTAGAGCCTCTACTGCCAGCAAACATTCATAGTTTCGACAGGGATACCTTTTAACCATGTTATTGTCCACTGTCCCATTCATCTCAGAGTATGATTAACAGAATGAATTCAAAACATGCTTTTCACATTTTTCATTTCTTTTCTATTTTTCTGTTATTTTGTAAGATAAAAAGCCATTGTCCTGGTTTGGTGGCCAACTAAGTGACAATGCAATTCACTGGTAATAATTTAACCAAACAAGCTGGCTCGTGATGAGACCCCTTGTCTTATAATAAAAGCCATTACCTTGTTTTGGTATGCAGTATTGGTAATGTCGGTTAAACTATTTCCCTATGAACATGGTAAGCAGGCTTGTAATAAGACCTCTTATCCTTTAATATCCAATATTTTAGAAATTACACTCTGAGTAATCACAAACTTTGGTGAGTGGGATGGACAATTTTCTCCTTAAGAGTAAATGGATGACAGGTAAGAGTGAAGATGCTGAAATTGGATTAGTTCCTATTTTGATATTGATAACCTTCTTGTGACCAATTTGAAAACATAAAATGATTTACAATATTTCTAAACTTCGAGAAGCGTTCACAAAAATTAAAGTGTGGTTTCAGAATGCAATTATATTTAATTTCCTAGAAATTACCCCTTTTGTTTAAGACTTCTATTCTTTTAAAAGTAGATATCACACTACTTGTTTTGAGAAACTTTTAAGTATAGGAAAGGTCAATCGAAGGCACCTCACAACTTTATTTTCTAATGCTCCTACAAACTACAAAATTCTATTAAACAGAGAAGGGGTTACCTCCTCAATTGAAGAATTCCTTTAAGATAAGGCCATTAACAGGGAGAGAATATCTCAACCCTGATAAATCTTGTAATATGAAAGTCGAATGGCCTATCTTTTCACAGATCTGAAATGGTCCGAGCCACATCTTTTGAAACTTGGTGTGTTTTCCCTTATCTTCATGGGCTTTGTCCCATTTCAGAACTAAATCACCGACCTGATTTTGTTTGGAACCGGATGAGAGTGAATCAAAGGATGACTTGATGATCTGCTGATGTTTCGCATGAATAACGTTGGCTTTTTCTCTTTCCTCTTCTAATTTTATAATTTGGTCACGTCTAAGTTGTATAGAAGAAGAAGGGTTTTCTTCAGTAAACTGAACTAGGGCTAGAGAAGGAAGAACAAGATTTGTTGGTAGCACTGCTTCTTTTCCATACACAAAATTAAACGGGGGAGAACCTATGGAAGCCTTTTGCGTTACCTATCATCCCATAATGAAAATATTAAATATTTGTGCCAATTTTTATGATTCTGTTCGATAGTTCGCTTAATAATTTTAATCAGATTATTATTCGTGGATTCTGCTAAACCATTACCCTGGGGATAATAATTAGCAGAATATTTTAGTTTAAATCGTCTTTTAATAGTGAAATCAAACATAGCATTGCCTGAGAAGTAAGATTCATTATAAAAAACAAGAGCATTCGGGATGCCAAACCTGGTAATGATGAATTGGTCTATGAATTCAATAATTGCTTCAGAATTTGTTGTCTTTAAAGGGATTGCTTCAACCCACTTGGTAAAATAATCAGTAGTGGTAAGGATATACTTATGTTTTTTGGAAGAATGTGGAGTAATTTCCCCAATGATGTCCAATCCCCATTGCTCAAATGGTTTTTCAATGTTGACTGGTTGCAAAGGGAAAGCTGGTCTTCTTTGTCTTCCACCAGAAGTTTGACAACTTCGGCATTTCCTTACATACTCATGGGCATCTCTAAACAGAGTGGGCCAATAATATCCCGCATGGATGATTTTGTGAGCTGTTGTATAAGCTCCAAAGTGTCCTCCTGCCGTTCCATCATGTAATTCCTGCAAAACCTTTTGTGCCTCAGGTTTTTCTAGGCATCTTAATAAAATTGAATCATAGTTTTCCCTAAAAATCACATCATCAATAATTGTGAATTTTTTTTCTTTCAATCTAATGGCCCTTTTGTTTTTGTAAGATAGGTTAGGAGGTGCATACCCATTTTTCAAGTAAAAGATTAAGTCAACATATTGTGATTCAGAGTCAGCGATACTTATCTGGTTGATCTCTTCGGTTTGATCTGTATCACCTGATTCTGGAATGTTGGATGCTCCTGCCAACAACCTGCAAAAACCTTGGCCTCTAACAATATTTGCTGGTTTAATTTCTAAGTCGTATTCTTGAAGTGTTGTAACCCAGTTTGCCCTTTTTTCACCCAATTCCCTTTGGATTAATAGTTTCCTTACTGCAAGGAAAGGAACTATAACTTTTGTATGGGATTTCAAAAGGAAGGGTCTGTAATGTTTGACAGCTTTATATACAGCAAAGGCTTGTTTTTCTACTTCGGAGTAATTTAATTCAGCACCCTGAAGATTTGAACTATAGAATGAAATGGGTGCTTCCAAATTGTGATTGTTGATTTGAGTGAGTATTGTTGCATAAGAAAAATCAGATGCGATAGTATACAATGTGAAATGATTAGAAAAATTAGGGGTATTTAAATTGGGGGCATTGATTATTGATTGTTTGATCAAATCAAACGCTTCCTTTTTTGCCGATCCCCATATAAAGACTGAATTTTTCTTAATCATGGTTTGAAGAGGCAAAATGATTTGAGAAAAGTCTAGAATGAATCTCTTAACAAAATTGATTTGGACTAAAAATGACTGCATGGAATTTTTTTATGAGGAAAAGAGATTTCAGAGATTTCTTTGATCCTGTCCAGATCAATATAAATGCCATCTTTAGAAACAATAAAGCCTAAGAGCTTTCCTTGACCAAGAGCGAAGAAGGATTTTTTAGGATTGAGTGAAAGACCATATCTCTTGCAGCGTTGAAATATTTGATTTAAATTAAGTGAATGATTGGATCTTTCTTTAGAAAATACAGTACTATCGTCTAAGTAAACGACTATTGTTTTGTTAATCAACCCTTTAAAAGCTATATCCATCTCTCTTTGAAACGTGGCTCCTGCATTAATAAGTCTGAAAGGCATTTTCTGATACGCATATCTTCCCCATTTTGTCCTGAATGTGGTTTTGAGTCGATCAACAGGATGGACCAAAATTTGATTATATCCTGAAAAACCGTCCAAAAAGGACATTAACTCAAAGCCTGCTACTGATTGGAGTATCTGCTCCATAGTGGGTAATGGGAAGTTATCTTTTAGGCTCGCCTTATTTAAATTTCTGAAATCGATACAAATCCTTATGTCGCCATTTTTCTTTCTAATTGGCACCATATTGGAGACCCAGTTTGAGTTACGAACGAGAAAAATAATCTTAGCTTTCAAGAATTTATTGAGTTCTTATTTTATTTGATTCTCTAAGTTTGGATGTATTTTTCTCAACTTTTGTTGAACTGGTTTCTGTTCTGGAAGCATTGGAATGGTATGCTGGATAATGGATGTATCATATGTTTTTAGATCGTCATATTTCCAAGAAAAAACATGTTTATTTTTTCGTAACAGTCTAATGAATGCTTCCTTTTATTCCACGGAAAGTCCTAATCCTAAATTAATATTTTGAGGAGTTTGCTCAGTGCCAAGGTTTATCAATTCAAACCTTAAGGTAGAGCTCTGGAGCATTGTATTGGTTACAGGTTTAAACCTGTATTTAATATCATAAAGATCCTCAAGCTTTACCACAGGCTTTGGGATTGAATTTTCCTCATGTTTACCTCGCATTTGAATATCGTGTTCATTTTCTTCAATGGTTTGATCATCATAGGATTTTTCGGAGGTTAAAAACTGTAAAATGTCTTCATCGTGGTTGAATACTCTCCAATTAGTGACATTGTTAGGAATTGATGGCCTAAAAAGCAATTCTACTGAAAATCTATCTGGGCTATAGTCTTCGGAAGGTAGGAGCTTGGAAGCGACATTGACTAGCAAGTCGGCTGTTGAATTTTGAGACCTAGGAATGGAAGAAATATTGAATGCCAAAAAGTGGGAGGTGAGTTCCTGTACCAACGACTGATAATGTTTGCGATGGTTCGAAAGGAAATGAATTGTATTTCTTACCTGCTTAACAATGATTTCAGAATCTCCAAACACTTTCAAATATTGGACCTCGAGGCCAATCACTTTATATAGTCCTTGGACTAAGGCTTCGTACTCTGCTGTATTATTCGTGCATTCAAATTCTAACCTGCAGGACAGCATTGTTTTTTCTCCATGTGGACTAACCAAAATACATCCTGCTCCTAAGCCTTCGCTAGACTTGGACCCATCAAAATATAAAGACCAAAATAATGAATTATCTACATTTTTATTTACAAAATCCTCAGTAACATTAACACATCTAGACTTGTCAGTTTGTGAAAACTTTCCGATTTGTGATGTGAAATTGTTTACCGAGAAAGGAGATGGCTCGGCAATATAATTGCCAAAGAATGATTCAGAAGAATAGTTTCCTAAGCTATTGTTGTTAAATGAAACTGGTTGATTTTCTTGTTCGAACTCTGTAACAGTGTGGGTCATGTGTTTCTCCTGATCGATCTTTATTTGATTTGGCTTGCCCTTATAGGGGAGCCACATATGGGACCAATCGGTGGAAATATACCCATGGAGTTTTTCTGACCAATCCCTGCTTAAAATTAAACCATAGAACTCAGGTATATCGGCGATTAAGATATCAATCCTTTGGACCACTCGTGGATCCGCCAATAACCTGATTGTAACAGAGTTTATTTCCCCTAAAAGCTGGACTTTAGTTCTGTCTAACTGCACAATGTGAATTGAAGACTTCTGAGGTTCTATGTTCAGTTTAGAACAAACTGAAGCTAGAATTATATTGGATGATGCCCCAGAATCAATCAAGCAATTATGCAGATTTCGATTGTAAATTTCATATGTTAAGAGGAACGGAGGAGTATGGGAATTTGATCTATCTCCAATTAGAATTGTATCTGTTGCCTCAACTCTACCAGAAGGTGGTTGTCTTGAGTCGCTTGCAACTTTAGTACTGGGAAGAGGCGAAGAAGGAACTGCATTGAGTTCTTTGAGAAGCAATTTTTGTTGATGTTTTAATTTACCGAGTTCAAAGATGGTGATGTTTGCCTTAGTTTTTTTCATATCATCAACAATATTGTAGTCCATTGAATCAGATACTACCAACGTCTTAGATGAGGAAGGTATATTGGAGGTTGATGGTTGATTTTGAGATACTGTTGCGATTTTCTTCCTTGTGGGTACCTTTTCCTTTGTAGTATTGGTACCAGCAGTTCTTTTCTTTGAATTGGCCTCAACAGGTTCAGGAGTAGCTTTACTCCTGGTAGTCACGGGAAAGGCTTCTTGCTCGGCTTCAATATCGGAATTAGGGAGTATAAAGTCCCACATTCCATGGCATTCAACGACTTCCTCTTCTTCTAATTCATCGGATGGTGTAATTGTTTCTTCTTCTTCTTCTTCCTCAGGATCTGAATCTGCATAGGATATAACATTTGGAGGCTTGGACTCAGGCTTCTTAAAATTCCTGTAACGTTTCTTTGTTGAGGACTTTGCTACTTGCTTCTTAATCTCAACCATTTCATTTGACATGGTTTTGAGGACTTTTTGAAGGCCCTCCATATCGTATGGATCTTTGGTAATTTTCTTCTTTGAATCATCCTTGAAAGACACTTTTTTGGATTTTCGTTCCTCTAGAGCAGCTTTCTTTTCCAAAGCGATTACACGTTTTTCGACAACGAGGGCTTCTTTCATATTTTCAGCCAATGTAGGTTTTTTAGCCTTATCTACAAAAATGGCTATATTTGAGGGTAAGGCTGTAATGTACCATTCACTTCTAATTTGTTCGCTTGGCTTATCATCAATAGGTATTTTGTTCAAGAGTTTGTTAAATCGGGAGTTAAACTCCTTGATTGGTTCTCTTGACTCGATCCTTAGATTGGAAAGGTCATTGATGAGTGTAGCCAAGGATCTATCATCATCGTATTTGGTAAGAAACTGTTCCTGAAAGACATTCAAACTGGTGATGGATTCAAAGTGCAAGAAAAAATACCAAGACCCTGCTGATCCTTGTAATGTATAGGGGAACAATCTAACTACAACATCTTCTTCTGTTACTCCCTTCAAATTAACTGACAACATGAAATTATTTATGTGTTCCTCAGCTAATGTTCCAGCATCTGGATTGAACTTTGGTAACCATTTCTCAGGATAATCGGGTAATGGATGTAAAGGCGCAGGCATATTGACTGCACCAGGACTTCTCCATGGTGTTTGAGCCATTTTGGGAGTACCAACGATTGCCTGTGGTGTTCTAGGTGATTGGGGAGGAGGTGGAAATGAAGACTGAAAGGATTGTGATGTTGGAGGCAAAGTCCCTTGGTGAACAATAATATGTAATGGTGAAGTGGGTGTTTGACTTCGCACTGGTGATGATGAGATGGAAGATGATGGAGAAAAGGTTTCACTACCAGAACCTTCAGTGTTCTTTTTAATCCTTTTCCTTTCGGGCAAAGTAAACTCAGGTGGTTCAATGCCGAGTTTTTCGCTTTGAAGTCTGGTAAGATGATGAGGTAAGTGGAATTGTGAAGTCTGACTGCCTTGTGATACTTCAGATCTAGGAGGTGAAATCAAGAAGCCTTGAAGTTTCTAGATGATAGACTGAACTTCAGGGGACTCCGGGCTTAAATGTTCTGAAGTATGATGAGGTTGAGCAATAGTTGCTTCTGCTTTTGAACTGTGTTGTCATCAATTCTCTGTTTCTCTTCCTACAATTGTTTAGTCAATTGGTTATTTATTTGTTGTTGTACTACCAATTTCTGTTCTGCCTGCTCTGCCTTTTGTTGTGCTTCTAATAGTTGCGCTTGTAGTGAGAAGATCTCCTGGTCTTTTGTCTTCAATAAACTGCTCACCTCTGATGCCTTGTCTACTGTGGCTGACGAATAGGCTCCAGCATATTGTGATAGTTTTGTTAAATCATCAGAGGGGTCAAATTCCTCTTTCCAAAGTACATTCCCCATCACTATTTGTTCTGGGAATAAAGAAGGTAGATCAGTCCTTCTCCTCTTCCTCTGTCGTTTCACCACAACTTTATGTCTTGGGCTATAGAAGACATCTAAAGGAGGAATTTCTTCTATCTGCAAAATGACCTGGTCGGAAGGATCCTTTGGGATTATTTTCACTTCTTTTGACTTGGGTAGGTCGTTGGTTTCACCTGAAACCTGCTTTGAAGTTGCTTCCTGTGTATTGACCTCTTTTGATGTCTCGTCATCTTTAGAGCATTCAAGATTGCCGATAATTGAATTGAATTGCTACCATTCCTGGAGAAAATTTGGGCCAATTTGAGTATTTTCATTTACATTTATACTACTATGTTCTTTCTCTTTCGCCTGGGTCTCCTCTTGTCTTTTCTCATGCACTTCTTCCTATTCCTTTGATGTAACAGGAGGTTATTTAACAAGTCGCTGCTCAGGCTTGCTTGATTTTGTTGTTGGGGTTGTCGCTAACAGATCTACAGGCAGAGTTTGCAACATCTGTTCTCTAAGTATGTTGAATTCAACTAATCCTTCATCTTTGTATTCAATTATAGTGAGTGATCTAACTTGATACATTGATTCGGCTAATGAGAACAAGTCCTCGAACTTATCTTCTTTATGCTCGAACTTGGTCAATTTGGCTTGTTCAAGTGCATTATAGGCGACTTTGCGTGGATCAAATCGCCTACTAGGGAGAGTTGCCAGAGTTAATGACTTTATTTTTTCAGCTTCTTTCTTTGCATGTTTGAAATCATGTAGAGTGTAGATACCACATCTCATGGGAAAAGAGGGCCAGACCTGCTTCTTATTCTTCTTTAGAGTTTGTGTAACTCCATCGGAAGTAATTTGATAGGCTATCTCCCTGGCCAGTAGTTTATCAGGTATGTACAAAGGAAGAACATGAGGTTTGGCTTGACTGCCAAAAATTCTGATATAAGTAGACTTCTCCTCTCTGAACCAACTTCCTATTGATGTCAAATCAATCCTTGCTTGGTAGGAAATCTTAGGGGCAGGCTTATTAAAGATAGAATGATGAATGGGTAACATGAAGGCATTGCAGATTTGGTATAAATGGTGCTTGTAGTAGTTTTTCCATAATTTCTGATGGTATATGTGAATGGGCGTGGGGTCTTGCGACATCCACCTCCATCCGAGCACAGGAAATTCAAATTTAAAACATAGGATGTCTAGCATATAAGCGCTGTAGTAGAATGGGGGAATAAACCTTTCAGTGAGGCGAGATTTGGTTCTAAAATCAAGAACTGCGGTTGCTAACTTATCGGACAGTATTGTTTCCCAATCCATTATTTCACCATTACATGCCACTTCCATCAAGGGAACCATTTCTATAGTAAAATTAGCAGAATGATGTAACCCCCACAACCTACAGATCATTATCCCAGCATAGCAATAAGGAGAGCATAGAGAATCAACCGAGTACTTACCCGAAGATTCATGCTTGCATTTTGCAAGATTTTGCCTCCATTCCCGAATGGGTTCAGATTTAGTCTCGTTCTCATCTCGGAATTTCTCAAGAAATGTCGTGTTGTACTTATTTTTTGGCACAGGTAAATGATACATTTGCCTCAAATCCTCAGCTTTAAATGAACTGAAATTTCTCCCATCTCTGGTGCTGAAGGTTCTGTCTGTGATTGGGATTTCTTGAATTTCCCATCTCACCACATCTGAATATGGGAGAATTTGTTCCCGAGCTGCTATCCGATGAAGAAAAGAGTTGGCTAAGTCCTTTAGATTAGCATAAGATTTCTGTTGAGGCTTGTACTACTGTCATCATTGGCCCTTCGGCTTCAATCAAATTATAGGTACCTTTCCAAGTAGTTTTGCCGAGTCCTAGGCATGTAGTATCTGATATCAATCCCTTCCTTTTAGTTCCTGGATCAGCGATGGGCTGTCTTGTGGCCAGCAAAGTGGAAGCGATTACAGTTTTCTTATACTTCTTCCCCATTTTGCTTGAATTCGTTACTTCAGAAGAGTTCTGCACAGGAGTGAAAAATGAACGTAATACAGAAAATTGATAGCGCAAATCGAATATGAGTGAAGATATATATCGATAAATGCATGGTGAATGATTAACTTAAGGTGGCCGCAGATACAATCTGTCAGAAGATTTCTAGGCTTATTGTTTCATTAAATGGCCTTTAAGAGCTGTCAATCCTTTAAATGCACATCATATCGATTATTGGCCAAATGATTTGTTTGAAGCGTGTCTTGGATGTTTTGACGGTTGAGCGCAGATGAATGGATATTCAGAAGATAAATGCGAATTAATCGTAATAAGTCTGCTTTAAGATACTTTGAAATTTGCGCTTTTGGCCTTATCACAATCGCGCATCTGGGAAATCTTAAATTGTTACATTGGTTTCATTTGGAATCCCCGATCTCCAATAGCGATATCGCTTTGTGTCGGGAGTATTGACTGGGGCAATTTAAAAGCATGCATGGTAAATCGCCGATCGCCGATAGCGATATCGCATCGCATCGGAGCGAAAAGGAATTTTATTGCGCCAACTTATTATTGCCGATATCCGATAGCCTATTTCGCATCGAAGAAAACCAATGGGTCTTTAAGTTGTGCTTCCTTTGTCATTGCGATATGCGATCTTGCGATCGCTTTATCGCAATGATAAGGGATTAATCATATACGTATATAAGACCTTAAATTGGTTTATCAAAAAGGTTTTGTAATGTTTTTATTTTGTTTTCGGACCTTTTTGAGTAACACTAAGTTGATACCAATTAAAATTAAAAAGGGACCCATTTCACATTATAGTTTTGGGATAATAATGATATGAAATGGGGGGTTGTTGTAGAGCACAATAGGACATATGGGTGATATTTTAGTATGATACCTACGATGATGCTTTGTATGAGAATTCTATAACTTTAAGCATGACTCAGGTCAAGTACGATGTTGCTAGCATGGATAGATATGAGGTAGGTTGAAGAAACTCTTTGGAAAGATATTTGAAATAGGTTCTAAATGTGACAGTGATACATTGTGATGATAAAGAGTCACAATCGATTGGAAAAAAATCCCATATATAGTCGGGACTAATATATCTTCGTATATTGAGACTGTGTTCTTGTATGATACAAGCGTAGGATTGTGGTTGCTGCTTCTATGAGAGGGAGGATAAATAAGGTATCCTTTTTATGATATATATTTGTTCCAATATAATAATTTATTTGATGTCCTGCATGAACATGAGACTATTTTTATTGAGAGTTGTTTAAGTTGATACCATATATGAACATGATGATATGTTTCTGATCTATAAAGAGCAGGACTGGTCATGAACACTGAGCCAACTCTTCCCCCTTGTTTGAGCTCCCAATGTGAGGAATTGAAATGGAGGACTCCTGGGGTTGAGGGATCTCTGGATAATAGGGTATCACCCCTATTTGTTACCGATACGGTCGAAGATGTTGCTCTCCTATCTTGGTCTATGTAGAGTATACCCCAGTTGGCATTATACCCACAAGATAGGCTTGTTGGGAATATCACTCCCTATCTCACCAAAAGATTGAGAGAGAACTTGTATATGAGTCACCCAAGAAGAGATGAGCAGTGATGAAATTTGGTGATGATATACCTGAGATTTGATATGATTTGATGATAGTATACTTGTGATGACTACATGATATAGTCAAAATTTCTCCCTAGCTGAGAGGGAGTGTTAATATGGCATGTCAGTAATTAATTCCAACCATGGGATGATATTCCTCTTTTTTAAAGGACCAATTTTTATTATTCAATCACTCAAGTTGGATAAGATAAATTTTATTTTTTAGGAAAATCTCACATGTGCACAAAAGGGCATGCGACCTAAAAGATAAATTGGAAACCCATGGATGGCTATAACTACAACACAAATGAATTTCATTTGGACATCATCATTATTACCATTCTTCTTATTTCTTTGTTTTTCCTCACACAGGTCTGAGATGGTTCATGGAATTTCACTTGTACAGGTCTAAGATTGCAAGGTCCGAAGCTCGCATGTGTGCTGGGGTTTTGGTTTCCAATAGTGGGCCGCACACATGAATTTTTTCACTATAACTATAGACACGCAAGCTCATGCATGTGGTTGGAGGGTTTCATCATCATGCACATCACTATCTGCGTATGGTTTGGACCTAGGGTTTGCTTTTACTAGTTAACTGCAACTTTTTTCAGTTGATAGCAAAGTGCAGTAGTTGACTGCAGACAACAAAAATTGATCACATGCTTCTAAATTAGGGTTTTTTATTATTAGAATTGTTGGGTTCATCTCATGGATGTTGTTCAGTTGATTTTGATGGATAGGATTATGGTTGAATATATGGATCATTGTACTCTCTTTTGTTGAATCATTCAATGACAACTAGTAATAAGAAGAATAATTTTAAAGGGTTTTACCTGTAGTTGGTTTTTCCCTAGTCTCTAACCAATCATGGTGTCTCTATGTGTGAATGATTTTCTTCTATTGTTCCTTTATGTTCCACTGCATTGTTGATGATATTTTTCTTTCAATCTCGTTGCATAATTTGTTGAATAATGTTGTAAATATGAATAATGATATGATTTTGTGGGAGGAATTTAATATAAAAATGAAGAAATACAACTATCTAAAGCAAAGAAAAATTTAACCCTAAGAAAATTTAATAACATATAGTTGAGGAATTGGTTCTCAAGATGCTAGTGGTGTAAATAGGTTGTTTCTATGCTCATGATAGTGATAGTACAATAATCAACATTGTTACCTCTATTGGGAGAAACAACCAATTTGAAAACTTAAGGTTAAATATGGGGCTTGATAGGGAGCTAAGCTAGCATAAGAGGAAGTGAGTTGAACTGAGATATTTAGATATCTTGTTGATAAACTACCAGTTACCTGAACAAGCCACTACACCTAGAAGAAAACATCATCCAATATTTGGTAAAAGGAGGATGCTTGTTTGGAAGACATGTGTAAGTCTTCAAATCATGATATCCAAGATGAATGGAAGAGTTCAACTAGAAAAATATGCAATGAAAATTCTATAGCCCCATTTGGAAGGAAATATTATCATACAAGACAACGAAATCATGTAAATGAAACTAATTTCAATCTAGAGAGTGTGGAAAAAACTCTTGTTAAAAAATAAATGGGAATAGAAAATGAATATGAATACAATGAAATTCATCCTAATAACATGCCATTTCTTGGTATGAAAACTCAGAAGAATAAATTACATATTTCATCCCTGGAAGAGATTTCTAATGCATCCTTTGATCATGTTAACTATGAGTCTTATGAAGAAGATATATCCAAATACAAAACGCATTTAGATGAGCTGGAAGAATTTGTATTGAATCAAGGTGAAACCCTTGGTCTTCATTGGAAACTAGAAACTACTTGCAAGAACATTTATTTCATATCACTTGAGAGGAAAATATTAAATTCAATGATGTGTATTTCATAACACATTTAGAAAAAAGAAAAGCTTCAAAGGACAAGAAAAAAGTTATGTAAATAAGAACCCATTAGTGGTATGTCTAGTGCTTCTATATTTTTTAATAAAAATGGTTGTGGAAGAGAAGCCATGCTTGGAAATTCCACAATGAATCAAATTCCTAAGATTAATTATTTGGATGCTACCCAATCTTTAGTACTCAGAGCTTTCATAAGGTAGCAATAAGATAAAACTTTCGTTATAACAAAGCAACGACCAAAATAGGGTGACAATTCCATTGTTGATGGTTTTAATGAAACACAAACAAATCCGTTAAGTGGATCATCTCAGTTGGGGATGGAAGACATTAACATGGTATCTTTGTAGGGAAATAATGGAACACAAACAAATATTTTTAGTGGATCACATGAATTGGTAATGGAAGATGAAAACATGGGGGACAAGAACATATATACAAAATTAATTTTTCTCAATGAAAAGATATAAATTAAAAATAAAATTATGTGCATTGTGTTGAAGGCTTAGAGAAAGATTTAAATGCACCAATCATAACTACAAGAGGAATAAGTAGTGTCATTGCAA
Source organism: Pinus taeda (assembly GCA_000404065.3). Lineage (NCBI taxonomy): Eukaryota > Viridiplantae > Streptophyta > Pinopsida > Pinales > Pinaceae > Pinus > Pinus taeda. The sequence continues at coordinate 122,422 of APFE030030571.1, read as the reverse complement.
AAGCAGTTGCTTTTGATCCACCTGAATCTACCAATAAGTTGCTTCAACAAACCATTTCAATGGATACCCCTAATAACAATGGAATTCTTCCAATAAAGTTAAAAAAATTAATTTAGCTAAAACCAATGTAATTTTGGTATAATATAATATAAATTTAATAATTTAAGATTTGTAGAAGAAGAGTTAAGGAAAAATAATGACATATGGACTCTATTTTTTGATAAAAATAATTTCTCAGAGGATTTATAAGGTCATGAATCTCATAATGATAACCCTGGCTCTTAAAAAATCTATGGTTCAAAACATAAGGCAATAAATTCAATGTGTCACAGAGCTAAAGGTTTCGAGTTTTGAACCTAGAACACATGTTCAAGAATAAATCCTAGAACCAAAAACTCGGTCTATCAAGACAAGAATAAAAAACACGAAGATTGAAGAAAAGAAGACTTGTCTCAATGTAAGTTTGTCTCCTAAATGCAAGTTTACAAGGAATATGACTAGAAATATCAATGTAGAAAAAATTATTATTTATATCAAACAAGAGAAGGTGATCGAGGTAGAAGACTAATATGAACAAGTTAGAAGACAAAACAATACACTTTTGAATTTATTTCTATAAGATACTTGAAATGCACCAATAAAACTCCGTCTTAACTTATTTGATATCAAACTTGGGATGACAACAAAAAAATTTCAAATAAAAATACCTACAATTCACATAAACTGAGTTAAAGGTAGATAAAGAATCACCAAAATAATAAAATAAATTAGCAAAACGTTTTGTAACCACCGCTCCCACATTTACCCAAATCCACAAGCTTTCTAGGGTAAACATAAGACGAGTGTCACTATGACATGACTCAACCTCCAAGTTCCAGTTATGGAAGTGCAACTCAAAAACCGAAAACTTTACTTACATCCCAAAGGGACTACAAATCACTCAGGAGTTGAACAACCACCCCAAGTGATCAATCCTTGGGTTGGAACCCTTTTACTCTAACCTAGCACCCCAATTGCATGCACAACAAAGAAAGAGTGTGATTATAAGCCTCCAAACACATGCGTAGGCCTTCTTCTATGCAGTTATGGCCTAAATCATTCAGATCTGAGCATGTAGTTCTGGGATTTGTCCCACATTTTCAAGGCAGCCTCCAAACCACTGCCAAAATTTATCTGTAACTTTCTAGAATCATCATTTACATGATGACAATGAAAAATATTCAAACTTGAAGTAAGGACTTGACATAGACTACCTAATCCATAACAAGCATTTCGTCAAACATACGAAAACATGTAAGCTACATGTCATGAATCCATATTTGATCATAAAATAATAATCTTCATCTAATAATCAACAAGAATGCTCTAATCCCTCTATAGCTAGCTACAATAACATTTTTTAGTCCATGCATTCATCAACCAATATACCAACACATGACCAACAAATAATCAACATAGAAACCATGGAAAACCAGGCATAATGTCACCAACATAATCACTACAAGTATTCATAAACCACAGTAGGAAAATAAATCTTATTAACATATGAAAATACCAACAAAGTCAGGGACTTCCATGTACCACCTGACCATAGATTGGGATTAACCAAATCTCTCTTTTAGACAATCACACCTGCGTCATTCCAAGCATGAATGTGGGATATCATGGAATAAACCAAGACAAAACCAACCAGGGCTTTTAGAGGCCAAACCACCTCAACCCTTAACCATAGTGATTCCACATATATGGTCCGAAAATAACTAAAAATCAATCAAATCAGTCTCTACCCAAGTTTTCCACAGCTACTGGAACTAGTAACTCAACCCACCAAGGGCTCTAGAGTGTTTTTCCAAACGAAAAACTCCAATAACTAATATCTAAACCCAATTTGTTATAGGGATTATAGAGAATTTGTTCCAACCCACAACCATAAGGAACATGAGCACCGATTAGAAAAATAAGTGGAAAAAACCCACAACACCATGGCTATCTAGTAAATGGAAAGGCGAGTCTAAAACCCCTATCACTCTAGGCAAATATCCATTTCAATGACAACACATAACCAAAGAATCCAAAAATTAGTAGGGAAATCACACATGTAACTATTGGCATTATGATACATATGTTGTACTTGATGGCAACCCACTCATCTTAGATGATAAATTATAGTGCAGCAAAGTTCACGGAATTTTATGCAGAGAAAGGTTTATTTCATGTGGAGAAAAGTTCACGTAATTTCATGTAGAGAAAAGGTTATAAAAGTTTATTTCATGTGGAGTAAAGTTCACGGAATTTTATGCAGAGAAAGGTTTATTTCATGTGGAGAAAAGTTCATGGAATTTTATGCAGAGCAAAGTTTATTTCATGTAGATAAAATTTCACGGATTTTTATGCAGAGAAAAGTTTATTACATGTGGAGAAACATTCACGGAATTTTATGCAGAGAAAAGTTTATTTCATGTGGAGAAAAGTTCACGCACTTTCATGGTTGGTTCATGGTATTAGTCCGACAGTTTTTGATCCTATTGTTTTGGTCCATGGTATTGCATCCAAAAGTGTTGATCTCACGCACTTTCATGGTTGGTTCATGGTATTAGTCTGACAATTTTTGATCTTATGGTTTTGGTCCGTGGTATTGCATCCAAAAGTGTTGATCCCAAGTATTGGGTTCGTGGTATTGTGTTATTATGGTTTTGGACCATGGTATTGTGAAAGGCCTAAGACTATAAAAGAGGAAGGAGATCATTTGGCAAAGCATCATCTAAATTGTTATTAAATATTTGATAAAAGTGCTAGATCTGGAATACTGTGACTAGGTTATGGTGAAGATCTGGATTTGAATAAAGAAGGAACCTGAGCACAAGGAGAAGGATAAGTTCTATTGATGGGTCATAATCTTTAAGCTTGAATGATAGTATCTTTTGTTATAGGTTCAGATTTGGTGTGTGGTTACTGTTACTGTGATTTGGATACAACTGTTAGAGAAGTGTCTACTTGATTCAGTGCTAATTGGTGAAAAGGAGATTGTTTGATGCAGAAATTCTTGATGATTGATTGATATTCATGGATCCAGTATGAAAATTTATGAAACATGGTCACTGGAAGAAAGAGAAGGTTGTAACCTTCTGTAGGCCAGCACCTACGTACTAGTATCTTGGCTAGTGCAAGAGCTAAGGGGGTTGTAGCTCCCTTCCAGGAGAAGCTGGAAAAGGAGAGAGGGTTGTAGATCTCTGCAAGTTGTAGCCTGCGTACTGGTAAAGGATTGCACCAGTACAATTGTAAAAATAAATTTCTAATTAAAGAGAAGATAAAGACGAATTGCAGTAAGTGGTTTTTACCCACATTGGGTTTCCACCTTATATCTTGTGTTCTTGTGTGAAATTGTCTTCTGCTCTGTTTTACTATTTCTGGTTATTTGTTATTTGATACACAGATTAACAATCAACATCTGAAAGATAAATTAAATTATAAGTTTGCATAGTATACGTGGGTTTCCTTCTACATAGTTGTGGGTTTAATTAACTGAAGTAGCGTATATCATTTGGATTTGAAAAAGGAATATTTGACTTGATAATACTGATTCACCCCCCCTCTCAGTATTATTTCCAACAATTGGTATTAGAGCAGGTCCTTTTGAAGAATCTTGATCGCTTGAAGGAAGATCCATCATCATGAGCAACTACGAGAGAGAAGCATCGATCAGGCCACTGATTTTTGATGGGACAAACTTCATATATTGGAAGGTAAGAGTAACTGCCTATCTTCAATCTCTTGGTACAGAAGTCTGGGATATCATAGATACAGGGTATACTTTTCCATTAGCAACTCCTACAAATTCGGCTGAGAAGAAGAAATATGAAACAGATGCAAAGGCAGTCAATACTCTATTAGGATGTTTATCTCAATCCGAATTTGTCAAGGTTATGCAGTATAAATCCACAAAAGAAATATGGGAAAAGATTGTACTGAGCTATGAAGGAGATGATCAGGTAAAACGAGCAAAACTTCAAACCCTCAGAATTCAGTATGAAAATCTCAGAATGCATAATGATGAAAGTGTGGCTAACTATCTCCTCCGTGTAGATGAGATTGTCAATTGTATGAAAAACTTGGGTGAAGAAATAAAAGAGGTTGTTGTGGTTGAAAAAGTTCTAAGATCTTTGTCTCCTAGGTTTGAATCTAAAGTTTCTGCAATAGAAGAAAAGGAGAATCTACGAAATCTTACCATGTGACAGTTTCACAGGATTCTGACTGCTTATGAAATGAGGAAAGGAGGACCATCAGACAGGATCGAAGCTACTTTCAAGGCTTCAGGCAAAGGAGATTACTATGAGTCAGGTCACGTATCAGAAGAAGAGGAAGAATCAAATTTTGTTAAGAAACTTCAATGGGGTACTGGAATATTCCGAGGTAAGTTACCTTTCAAATGCTTTGCTTGTGGAAGAGTCGGTCACTATGCTTCCAAATGTCCTCATAAGGATAAGATTGACAAGGGGAAAGAATCTATTAGATGGTACAAGAAACAAAATGCAAACAAGAAAAACTATTACGCTCATGAAGATAGTGATGGATTTTCAAATAGTGATGAAGATGAACGAGGTAATAATTATAAACTTTTAATGGCTTTTGAAGATGATGATTACATGGATGCTATAGATGTGGATGGCTTTTATGAAGAGATTTCTAGACTCAAAACATGTTTAGAAGAAAAGAATATGATCATTTATACTTTGCAATTCCAACTTGATGAAAAAGAAAAATTCCTTGAGAAGTTAGAATGTGAAATTGTTGGCCTTAGAAAAGATATTGACAAAACAAAGGCTCTTAATCTTAAATTTGTTAAAGGATCTGAAACTCTGGATGAGATTATCAGTGTACAACATTCTCCTCTAATCAAGACTAGTCTAGGGTATAATGGAGAAGCATCTCAAGGATCCACCTCAAAGATTTATCTTGATGCGGAAAGGAGGAATGAGCAAAAGCCCAATGGAGATCACCAGGTAAAACATGGACAAATTACATCAAGGATAAACAAAGACTACCAGGTAAATCAGGGGCAATCCACCTTAAGGATGAACAAAAGCTATAACCAGCCACAGGTAAAATCTTCTCAATTTGCCTCAAGAATGGATGACAATAGAAACTACAAGCATTTGACAGGATGATTTGATAATCAGAGGAGTTTCTTGAATGGCCAATGTTTCTCTTGCCATAACTTTAGCCACAAAGCTCAATGTATTGCCTATAAGACAATCATGACTAGAGAAGCTCAAAAACAAAGAAGTATGACTGGAATCACAAAAAGGACCCATAACAACTTTTCCGCCCTTGAAAATGAAATTGAATGTTCTATTTGTAATAACTTTGGTCATGAAGATTCTGAATGCAGGAGCAGGTCTTGGAAGACAACTCAGAAGGAACAAACCTCAAGCGCCAGAACATGGAGAATGAAGGAACCACAACCAGAAATATGTGGGATAGCTTTATATGCAGAAGGTCAAGAAAATCAAGGGTACATTGACAGTGGATGTTCAAAGCATATGACAGGTGATAAATAAAAACTTGAATCATATAGTGTTTTAGAAAAGGGAAAGAAAGTTTCTTTTGGAAATGATACCCCTGC
>APFE030030571.1:34350-112741 GCA_000404065.3 Pinus taeda | reverse complement strand
AGCGTGGATGACAGAAAGAGCACAAGTGGTGGTGCATTCTTTATGGGTTCTAGATTAGTATCTTGGTTCAGCAAGAAATATAGTTTGATTGCTTTATCTACAGCTGAAGTGGAATATGTGGCAATTACATCTTGCTGAAATCAACTCCTTTGGATGATGCAAACCTTGCAGGATTTTCAGATCACTTGTACTACACCTATCTCCATCTTCTGTGATAATACAAGTGCAATCAGCATTTCAAAGTACCCAGTCATGCATTCAAAGACCAAGCACAGACCGAGCAAGTATCACTTTCTCCGAGAACAAGTGTTGGAAGAAAAGGTTAAATTTGAGTATGTTCCTTCTAAGGAACAAGTTGCTGATATTCTTACCAAACCACTGCCCAGGGAAACTTTTGAATATCTCAGACAGAAGCTGAGAGTAGTTGATTCATCATCCTACTCTTAAATCTTGTCAGTTTCAGAGAAAAATGGGTCTACGTGTGTTGCCTGAGGAGGATCTGCGTACATACGCCGATTTTTGCAGAGAAAGTCGCGTATATGGAGGCTTGATGGATATCAGAAGGGACAGGCTCTGGTTGAAGATAATCTGATATGGGTCTGACAGAGGCCATCTGGAACAGGTTGAGGGGGAGCAGATAAACTTCTAATGATGCATTGTTGGCATTATCTTAGAAGCTTTTGGTTCTAGTTCACAGCTCTTGTTGGTTTCAGGTGGAACGAAGGCAGAGAAAGAATAAAAGGAAATCAGGTTTGTTGATCTAAATGGTGATTGTCAGATACTGCTACTATCAGTTATTGGTGACTTTCATAAGTCTGGCTCTAGATATTTCGTCTCTATGTCATGTATCTCTTTTATGATGTCAAGTTCATGTAATGACCTATCTTGGCTTCCCCAGTATGCCTGGGATAAAGATGTAATGTTCTTGTTTATCATGTGTAAACTTTTGATGTATCCCCACTTGGTTGGGAAATGGATGTATGTATGAGCCCTTGGTGATAAGAAGGTCATTTATGATAGATTCATCTTCTTCTTGTAAAACATCTTTTTGCAGAGCTTGTTTATAGTCAGGGGGAGCATGAACAGCACACTTCAGCAGAGCAGAGACTTCAGCATGTACTCAGAGGAAGCATGGACATAGTGGTACACCTTGGCATATACAAAGGGGGAGCTCATTCAGAGATTTCAGTAGGTACTCAGGGGGAGTATGGGCAGCACATGTTCTCTAGGAAAGAGATTATTTTGGTTTTCCTTTTCCATTGATGTCAAGGGTAGAGTGATTGTTTGTTGTGCCATCAAGTCCAAAGGGGGAGATTGTTGGAATTATGATACATATGTTGTACTTGATGGCAACCACTCATCTCAGATGATAAATTATAGTGCAGCAAAGTTCACGGAATTTTATGCAAAGAAAGGTTTATTTCATGTGGAGAAAAGTTCACGGAATTTTATGCAGAGAAAAGTTTATAAAAGTTTATTTCATGTGGAGAAAAGTTCACCGAATTTTATGTAGAGAAAGGTTTATTTCATATGGAGAAACGTTCATGAAATGTTATGAAGAGAAAAGTTTATTTCATGTAGAGAAAAGTTCACAGAATTTTATGCAGAGAAAACTTTATTTCATGTGGAGAAAAGTTCGCAAAATTTTATTGTGAAAGGCCTAAGACTATAAAAGATGAAGGAGATCATTTGGAAAAGCATCATCTGAATTATTATTGAATATCTCATAAAATTGCTAGATCTGGAATACTGTGATTGGGTTATGGTGCAGATATGGATCTGAATAAAGAAGGAACCTGAGCCCAAGGAGAAGGATAAGTTCTATTGATGGGTCATAATCTTTAAGCTTGAATGATAGTATCTTTTGTTCTGGGTTCATATTTCGTGTGTGGTTACTGTTATTGTGATTTGGATACAACTGTCAGAGAAGTGTCTACTTGATTCAGTGCTAATTGGTGAAAAGGAGATTGTTTGATGCAGAAATTCTTTATGATTGATTGATGTTCATGGATCCAATCTGAAAATTTATGAAACGTGGTCCCTGGAAGAAAGAGAAGGTTGTAACCTTCTGTAGGCCAGCACCTATGTACTAGTATCTTGGCTAGCGCAAGAGCTAAGGGGGTTGTAGCTCCCTTGCAGGAGAAGCTGGAAAACGAGAGACAGTTGTAGCTCTCTGCAAGTTGCAGCCTTCGTACTGGTAAAGGATTGCACCAGTACAATTGTAAAAAGAAGTTTCTAATTAAAGAGAAGATAGAGACGAATTGCAGCAGGTGGTTTTCACCCACATTGCATTTCCGCCTTATATCTTGTGTTCTTGTGTGTGATTTTCTTCTGCTCTGTTTTATTGTTTCTGGTTATTGGCTATTTGATACACAGATTAACAATCAACATCTGAAAGATAAAGTAAATTATAATTTTGCATAGTATACGCGGGTTTCCTTCTACATAGTTGCAGGTTTAATTAACTGAAGTAGCGTATATCATTTGGATTTGAAAAAAGAATATTTGACTTGATAATACTGATTCACCCCCCCTCAGTATTATTTCCAACAGTAACCTGTAATCTAAAACGAAATCCAGTTGTAGCTATTGATATTCCAACCTCTTTCCTTGCACTCCTTGCTTTCCTTGCCTTCTTTCTCCAAATCCAAGTGAATACTAGAGTGCTTCAAGCATGATCTAAGAACGCTCTAAGTGTGCAAGAGTATGAGAGAATGAATGAGAGAGCCAAAAATTAAACTAATAAAAGATGTGAATTGTTTCTTTTATGCCCTTTATTTTGATGCCTCTTTTTTCTTTATTTTCCTTCATTTTTCCTCTAATTTATGTTGCATGCATATTTGTGTCCATTCACCTTCCTTTTCTCCTATTTTACATATTTTCATAATTAAAATGTCATTTATTGTATATTTTCCTTTGCCAATATCTTTCCAATTTCCATAGCCATTGATTAATCACAAGTGATTCCCACTAAAGTTTTTTTCCCAACATTCAATTTGGAATATGTGTCCCATGACATTTGTTTTATTTTATTTACATGGAAAATCAACCAAGGTTGTTACAAATTTTATGTCTAAATATTAATTAAAAAGAATTGAGTGCATGAATACCTAAGTGAGCTTGTCTTGGTTTTAACAATAATTTATCTAAGTAGTCTAATCTTCGAGAAAACATTCCTCAATTCGATGAATCAACAACAAAGTCAAGATTGACTTTGTTGTTGCTTTGTTGGATATAGGGGAGTTTTCTCCAAGATTATCCAAATACTAATTTATTATCTATTGAATGGGGCCAACCATGTGAAGTTACAAGCTCTTATGGCTCCTCCTCCTCAACATCACTCTCAATTCCCTAGTACCCAATCTCTCTACTAGAAAATTGTTGAAATCAACACATCAGGATTCATGCATTGACACTAGAAAAACAAAATTTTCATAAAGTAACATATGTGGTTTGGTACATATAAAACATATAGAAATAATTCATTAAGCTATAACATGCATTCATTCATTCATTAATAATAGACACAAAACACTTATCTCAATAAATTTTATCATCACAAATATATTTTCATAATATGGTACGTGATAGTCCTAATGATATAACCAGTGCACTCATTTATTTTTATTTTTCTCAATTTTTGAAAATAATTCAGAAATGACTTCATCAATTTCTTCTTCCCCTTTAGTTCTTATGGCATCTATAGATCTCATCAATGACCTAGTCATGTACTTACGACGTCATCGTGGTTGCTACAAGAAGGGTGGATCATTGGATGCAACAAGAAAGAAATGTTAAATTAATATTTTTTTGTATTATCATTACAAGTATTTCATTAACAAAAAGAACATTATATTGTTCTTTATCTGCTTCATAAGTGGGGGGAATAAAAGTAGTTTCAGATGCATCTATACGTTCCTCTTCTTTTGTAGCCTCATCTTGTACATGCTATGGATTTGAAACAAGAAAATTTATAATTAATACACTATTTGCAATTAAATATTTTTAATTGTGACACATACTACATTTTTCATAGCACATGAAATACATCCATTAACAAGTTGCATACCAGTTTCATTGGGTGCCACTCCATTGACACTAGATCATGTCTCTTCATTGATTGCCTTCTTAAAATTCTTAAACACATTACTTTATGCCCACAAATTATAATCAATATATTGTACAATTAACAAATTATAAGTATTATTTGTTGATTTTATTTATGTGTGTATTAAAGGGAGTGCTAGAGATTGTGTTTTCCCTAGGCTTCTTCTGCATTCAACCATGGCTTGATAGTTGTTCTTATAAGAAAGCTCAAGGTATTCCATGGTTGGATATTTTGTGAACTCCAACCCTTGGAGTTTTGCATAAAAACCTGAATTTTGGTTCTTCTATGCAATTAAATTAAAATTATTAACAATTTTTTATTTGGATGCAATTGATTTTTTATTATACTTACAATTAATGCAGCAAGTTTGGAGTAACCATGTGGGCCAAGTTTGTGTTGCTCATGTTTTTCGATTCTAGATTTTGTGTCTTTGGATGTATCTAGGATCCTATCTTAAAACATTTCAAGTGCGTAATTAGATGTTGCAATGACAATTATAAAGCATCATAATTCCATTATTATAAGTGTCACATACCTTCATCATCTAGGTGGTATATGTCCTTGTTTTCAATCCCGTTTCTCCCTTGCATCATCCAAGAGGTCCTTCCACTCCCTCTTTAAAATCATTGCGGGATGCTCATACTTAGGTTTCTTTTCAAGATGAGCCCTATATTGGTCCTACAAATATCTTAAATATTTTTCTACTTTTGAGGTGACTCTGAACTTGCTAAAGGAATTGTCACTAAATAGGCCAACCAACTTAGTAATGAGATCATATTTTAACTTAGAACTTTGAGAATCAACCTTAAGAATATGGTGGGCCTAAAGATATCTAGATTCGGGTTATTAAAGTGTTTATAAAATGTATTATTTCCTGTAAAATGATATTATCATTATTTTAAAAACAATTTCATAATACGTAAATCTCAATTAGAATGTGCATAAAAATCAAAACACTTCTTAAATTATTGGAACATTTTCTATTTTCATAGGGGTGATTTCATCGTCTACCAAAAATGTAACCAGTAGTGATCCCGTGCTAGTGGCATGGGTAGACCTCGAAAATCATGCTTCAAAATGGGTAATATCATTGTTATCATCTTGTGCACATTCTAGTTTGTGTTACTCAAGGGGTGTAATACTGACATCGACCATGGGGTTGTAATAGTATGAGTCATTAGTGTCTCACTTACATGCGAAGATTAAAAATGGGTACTAGTATGATGTTACAACAGTGTAGGAATGGTGTTGGTACCAACATCAACCTCCATAAGCCTACACTGAGAATCAAACTCATCCAAAATATCCTATGAAAAATAAAGTATTTTATAAAGGAATTGTAAGAGTATAAAAAATAAAATCGTATATAAATAAATTGTATAATTAAATATCTTCATTCTTACACCATAGTGATAAATATTTTGCATCAAGGTTTTAATTCTTTCCTTTGTCAATTGTTCCTTCAACTATTATCAACCAAAGAAGTGAGCTCATTGTTTGATCTTCTCAGAAGCTTCTTTATTGTCTGCATTGGGTCTATGGAGGAATACATTTCTTCATATGTAAGCTCTTGCTTAGGATGATCTATGGATCTCTCTAATGTTGGTTCCTTCCCCTTGTCACCTTGGGACAATGGTGTTTCCAACCATGCAATGTCATATTACTGTTCATAAGAATTTTTTTACATGAATACATCATAACAATTTCATAAGATTAATTTTTATATGAATGCATTATAGCAAGTTACAAATATAGATAGCGACATAATAATGAGGACATGTTGGACCGCCTATATACGTAAAATATAAGAATCATTAATGAGAAGTTATGTACTACCCCCATAATAACAATGTCTGTCTATTCGATTCAAGTTGTAATTGATCAAAAACTCTTCTCCCATAGCTATTAATTTTGTTTCAGATATGAATACACGGTTTCCTTCACATCACTCAAATATGTAATTGATGTGTTTTTTTTGTCCCAAGTTGTGTATTGTTTATAAACCTTGCAATATTTCTCAATGCTTTTGGCCTTCCATCAATATATATAGAAGTTAATTTATTTTTACCATTGTCTCTTAGTTGTATATAATGTGTAGCCAATCTATTTATCTGCATAGCTTGCATATATCAGATCAGGTGCATCCAATATCTATAATTGTAACACGATCCAATATACTCCATAAATTCAATTAATCCACCATAATAGACCTTTATGCCATCCTTCGAAAATATCCCCAAACCATGTAGCGATGATGGAACAATGTGATCTATACTCTCGTTGAGACAAAAATCAATGTTTATTTGAGGAAGGTCCTTGGGTACCCATCATTTCACTAGATGTTTGCACCTTAAGGGAACATCAATGTTTTTTACTTTCTCAGCATCAAAAGAACATGAGCTCCCTTCAGTAAGAAAACATTCCATGCATCTATGGAATTTCCTTCTATTATTCCCACCTCTACTTGATGATCTCTATCTCTTAGAAACACTAGACCTCTAAATTTCCTCCACTCTACTTGAACTTCCCTTGCTCGATGAAGATAGTTTTATAGGTATCTATTATCGAAATGGAAATGGAAATTTTTTGTAGAAATAGTTAGACATAGTTGAGCCTATGGTTAGGTGGAAAAGAAATCAATATTCTTTAGTTACAGACAAATTATTTCTATACAAGTCTCTTCGTATAATTAATTGATACTAACAGACTTTTTATGTTGATATTTTTATATTTCTATATGGGAGGAAGACCCCTCCCTTTATGCCTTGTAACGATATAAATACTTCCTATGATTCTATAGGGATTTTAACTGACTCATAAATGGAGTTGTTTTCTCAGTAAACATGCTTAAATGTGGCTTTGGAAAAACATGCATTTCGCTACTATACTTCATGGATAAGATGTTTCTGAAGAGGAAAATATGGTTTCTAAAACCCTCATTAATCCATTTGAATATGACCATTATATAATTCTTGAGGTTGGTTCCCTGTTCCTCACTCTGGTGGTTATCCCTTGATTCTAGCAAGTGTGACTTGTGTCAAGGTTATCTTTCTCTTAAGATGATTTTGGGTGGGAACACTTGGAGTCATGAAGGCATGCCCATCTCTAGACCATACTTAACACTTTCTGGTTATTACAAAACTCCTCACATCCCAAGCTTCAAGACTAGTGTCACCTTGGATTGGTTAACCCTTGAAGTCTTCATTGACCGAGCCATTTGTGTAAGGAATCCCTAAAGATGTTGATGCAATAAAGAAAGAAATTTCAGAAGCCATTACCTCCCCAAGGTAAAAAGAAAATCATAAAAAGGAAAAAGGGGTTTGGGACAACATGTATATGAAGTTGCGTACCTTAGCATAGAGGTATCTTTTTCCCAAGAAAACTAGCCCTAAATTTGGCCTTCCTAGCCAATAATTTCCCTTAAAAATGGTTGATATTTATTGGCTAGTTTGAGAGATTTGGCTTCATCTAGGTTTGAAACCATAGTTTCAACCCTAGGTCTTTTATCGGGTATATTTCCTTTTAGGGTTTAAAGAGAGCTATTTGAGTAGGTTTCTTTGTGATTTCATCCAAGAATCATGATCCATCACTTCCCTTCATCCTTTTTGACTTAGTGGTCCCCCTTGCACTGAGATTGGTTTGAGTCAATTTCCATAGTGTCCTTTATTAGGGAACATTAGGTCTTTATCAAGCACCCTTAATTTTCTTGACCTTAAGGACTTGTTTCTTGGGCTCAAGTTGCCACTAGGCTTATCTAACTACTTATAGGATTACTCAAAGCCAATATAAATGCATCATACCTAAGAGATGATCCATAAAGAAGTAACAAATAGTGACATCAGACAAGTAGAATCAACATTTCCCCATAAGCATGTCAACATATATATGATGTCTGATGATGAATGAAATAAAAACATGTTCTCATTGATGCCTAGGATGCAAAAATGGCTATAAGGTGCAGAGGTTGTAAGTTGTTTTGTTAACAATGTAAGTAGACAAAACCTAAATTTTTTTGTAGGAACTAAGTTGTGCAACTTACTTGGGACAACTATGTATCAATCTTGACAACGAAGCCAAGATTTATAAGGAAAATTTAGGTGCTTTTTTTGGTAATACTAAGAAGCTTCAAAATAAAAACATGCGCATTGAAATACACTAAAGTGTCAAATGAATTGATCTAGAAGAAAATGTTTTATCATTGCAAATGTCTTGTGGATTTATTTGTCTATGTGGTTGATAAATAATCATTATTTTACATATTGTGCACACAATTACATGTATATCTAGATTTAGAAAATTGAGTGTGTATGAAAACAAAAAGTATATGTATATTAACAATATCTCTATTAGCCACAAATTGCTAGTCAGAGTACCTCAATAGGATGGGATATAACAACCAATATGTGAGGAAAAGAAAAACAAAATAAGTGGTCTATATAAATTCCAAATTTCTAGAGAAAAATCTTAATATTCAACACTTAGCTCATATTCTTAGTGCCAACAAATTTTAGTAGCTCAAGGTGTATTACCTATCAAATTAGATTGAATTGAATTAGTATGTGTAAGCCTCTTGTTGTCCAAGTTTTTAGATTTTTATTTCAAATGTGGATTCCTTTTCATAGTGATTCTTGGCTATAGTTCCTTAATTATATATACACTAGTATTTTTTCACCTATCAATGGAGAGAAATTAAGAGGAAAGTGGATTAAAAAAATGTGAAATGTTATTATTGGCATATGTGGAAATTTTTTGGCTCAATAGAAAAATATGAATGTCTAGAGTTGGTAAAATCAAAGTAATATTTACCTATGGTAGGAAAGAATGGATGTATGGGTATGTATCATTGCATACTTTTTTTAATAATGTCTCAACTAGGGGCAAGTTACAATGATGCAATAACCAACATATGATACTTAGGAGTGGTCATTTATTTCGTAAGAATTTGTCTTACATGAATAGAGATTTTCTAAAACCTAAGATATTTTACATTTATTTGAATGCTTATAACGTATCCTACTTTAGTTCTAATATTACTTGAAGATAACGAAGCTTGTGAGATCTCCATTGACAATGGTCTTGTTAGTGTTTTCTTAGATATCTTCTCCTGTTTTTTCCTCCAAGCATAAAAAAAGTGAGAACCATAAATTTGGCATGATTGTTAGGAAATTATCCAAGCCCACTTTGAAAGGATCATATCTATATATATTCCTATATCTTTTTCATGGCTATTCAATTATTATACAATGATTTTAATGGGTGATGGTAGGATTTTTAATATATCTCCATAATCCATTTCCTTTGTGTGCCATTCAATCTTTGGGTTTGTTTCAAACTGGAAGCTAAGAAGCTTAGTTCACAAGTATGGTTTTTATTATCAATGGCTTTGAAAAAAAATAAGAATAGTAATAGGAATAAGGGCTCAACCACCATGTTCTCAGTTTGTGGGCATGGGTTTTATTATCAATGGCTTTGACAAAAAAAATAGGAATAGGAATGGGAAGAAGGGCTCAACACCCCAGTCTCAGTTCATAGGAAAGGGTTTTATTATCAATGGCTTTGACAATATAAATAAGAATATGAATATGAACGAATTACCATAGCAATAGTGTCAGATGGTTTGATTTATTCAGTTATTCTATCGATGATAAAAACTCTTACTGTCACAGAAAGGAAAGGCTTGACCAGCCCGGTCTTAGTTTGTGGGAGGGGTTTTATCATCAATGGATTTGACAACAAAAATAAGAATATGAATATGAAGAAATTACCATAGTAGTAACATCATAGGGATTAATATCTTCAGGTATTGTATGGTCGATAAAACCTCTTACTATCACAGAAAGCAAGGGCTCGACCATCCCAGTCTCAACTCATGGGTAGTGGTTTTATTATCAATGGATTCGCCAAAAGAAATAATAAGAGGATTAGGAAGAAGGACTCAAATACCCGGTCATAATTTATGGGTAGGTGTTTTATTATCAATGGATTTTACAACAGAAATACCTTGATCTCAGTTTGTGGGAAGGAATTTTATTATCAATGGCTTTGATAACAGAAATAAGAAGAGGAATATGAATAAATTACGATAGAAGAAACATCAAATGGCTTGACATCATCGGGTATTTAATGGCACCTACAATAAACTTGCCTTAATTCTCATGTGCTCTGTTGCTTTGGTACTCTTGTGCTCTGATGCTCTCATGCTCTCATGCTCTAATGCTCTCATTATCTAGTGCTCTCATGGTCGTAAATGAACTTTAGTCAGCCATGTTGAGACATCATCTAAGTTAAACTTTGGTTCTATGGTTATAAATTGTGGGATTATACCCTTACATATATCTTATTACTTGCTTACATATAGGGGTAACTGGAGGATATTTTTTCTTTTCTAGTCCATATGATCACAAATAATGGTCCCAATGACATTTAGGATTTTCCCAGACAATTTTCTACATATGCCTCTCATATCATGCTTAGCTTGACATATATGAGATACATTTATTTATTGATTCATATTAAATGTTAACACTCAACATGTTTGACATGAAAGTAATGACCATGAATTGAATTGGATAATGAATTATTATTCTTGGAAGTTGTGTATTTTACCTTTTTTCACCTTAGTGGACATCATTAATCTCTTGGTCAAGTGTTCCAAATCTTTGGAAGAAGGGGTACTAATAGGGTACATTGATATGGGTAACATGCCCATGTCCCTTACAGTGTTGGCCCCATTCACAACCCACTCTTTGCAGGTTCAATTAATTAAAGCATAATTTCCACTGATTTCTAAATATTAATTGAATTGAACATTTACCTGACCTCGAGAGCATCGAGAGAATTGAACTCATGACCTATCAATAGAAAATTAAGGTTCTATAACAAGGGGTACTCTATCAATTGAGCTAACCCTTGGGGCTAAATACATACAATGATAAGAACAATAAAAAAAAATGCTTTCATCTCTTGGACATTTATGTTATAATTTTGTCATTTGATTGTCAAATTCTTTGTGAGTCATATTTGAGTCTTGAAACCCTCACATACCATAAACGCATGCATATACTATAACCATGTCAAATTTTAGTGCATACAAACACAAGCTGAAAAATTTCAATTTTCGCCCCATGCAAAACTCCCTCTATGCTCGGTCAATTAATTAAAGAATAAATTCCACTCATTACTAAATATTAAGTGAATTGAACATTTACTTGACCCCAAGAGAATCGAGAGAATTGAACCTGTGTCCTCTCAATGGAAAATTAAGGTGATTTCACGAGGGGTACTCGAACAATTGAGCTAACCCTTGGGGCTAAATACATACAATATTCAACACATGCATATACTATAACCGTGTCCAATTTCATCATACAAGCACAAACTGAAAAAAAAATAAAAATAAAAAAATAAAATAAAAAAATAAAAATAAAAATAAAAATAAATCAATGTTCGCCTCGTTCACAAACCCCTTTGTGTAGAGTCAATTAATTAAAGCATAATTTCCATTTATTGATGAATGTTAAGTGAATTGAATATTTGTATGACCCTAATAGCATTGAAAGAATTGAACCTATGACCTCTCAATATCAAATGAAGGTGCTTTGATGAGGGGTACTAGACCAATTCAGCTAACCCTTGGGGCTAAATACATACCATAACAAGGAAAATAAAAGGTAATAAATAATTTCATCTCCTTGATATTTATGCCATAATTTTGTCATTTGATTTTTGAATTCTTTGTGCGAGTCATATTTGAGTCTCAGAACCCTCCCATACCATCAATACATGAATTTACTATCGCCATGTCAAATTTCAATTCATACAATAATAAGTTGAAAAAAATTCAATGTTGGCCCCATTCACAACGCCCTCTGTGCTTGGTCAATTAATTAAAGCATAATTTCCATTGATTTCTAAATATTAATTGAATTCAACATTTAATTGACCCCAAGAGAATTGAGAGAATTGGACTTGTGACCTATCAGTAGCAAACTAAGGAGCTTTGATGAGGGGTACTCGACAAATTGAGCTAACCCTTGGTGCTAAATACATACCATGATAAGGACAATAAAATCAAAAAATAATTTAATCTCGTCGACATTTGTGTTATAATTTAGTCATTTGATTGCATAATTATTTATGTGAGTCCTATTTGACTCTTGAAATACTCCCATATCATCAACACATGCATCTACTATAACCATGTCAAATTCTAGTAAATACAAGCACAAGCTGAAGAAAAAAATCAATGTTGGCCCTATTCACAACCGCCTCTATGCGCGGTCAATTAATCAAAGAATAATATCCACTAATTGATAAATGTTAAGTGAATTGAACATTTATCTGACCATGAGAGAATTGAGAGAATTTAACTCGTGACCTCTCAATAGAAAATTAAGGAGCTTTGACAAGGGGTATTTGACCAATTGAGCTAACCCTCGGGGCTAAATACATACCATGATAAGGGTATTATGAAATAATAAATAATTTCATCACCTTGACATTTATGTTATAATTTTTTCATTTGATTATTAAATTCTTTGTGTGAGTCTTATTTGAGTCTTGAAACACTCCCATATAGTTAATACATGCATCTACTATAACCATGTCATATTTCAGTGCATATAAGTACAAATTGAAAATTTTCAAAGTTGTCCTCATTCACAACCGCTTCTATGCGAGGTGAATTAATTAAAGCATATTTTCCACTAATTGCTAAATGTTAAGTGAATTTAAAATTTACCTAGCCCTGAGAGCATCAAGATAACTAAAGTTGTGACCTCTCAATAAAAAATTATGGTTCTTTGATGAGGTTGTGTACTCGACTAATTGATCTAACCCTCGAGGCTAAATATATACCAAGATAAGAAGAGTAGAAAGTAATAAATAATTTCATCTCCTTGACACTTATGTTATATTTTTTCCATTTCATTGTAGAATTATTTTTGTGAGTCCTATTTGAGTATTGAAACCCTTCCATATTGTCAACACACACATCCACTATAACCATGTGAAATTTAAGTGCATATAAGCACAAACTCGAAAAAAATCAATGTTAGCCCCATTCACAGCCCCCTTTGTGTGGGGTCAATTAATTAAAACATAATCTCCATTGGTTGCTAAATGTTAAGTGAATTGAAAATTTACCTGACCTAGATATCATCAAGAGAACTGAACCCATGACCTCTCAATAACAAATTAAGGTGATTTGACAAGGGGTACTCGATCAATTGAGCTAACCCTCGGAG
The DNA here is from genome assembly GCA_000404065.3 of Pinus taeda. NCBI lineage: Eukaryota > Viridiplantae > Streptophyta > Pinopsida > Pinales > Pinaceae > Pinus > Pinus taeda. Next base: position 99,388 of record APFE030030571.1, on the reverse strand, counting down.
CTAAATACATATGATGATAAGCATAGTAAAAAAATAATAAATTTTTTTATCTCCTTGACATTTATGCTATAATTGTTTCATTTGATTGATGAATTCTCTGTGTGAGTCGTATTTGAGTCTCGAAACACTCCCATACTGTCGACACATGTATCTATTATAACCATGTCAAATTTTCAATGTATACAAGCAAAAACTGAAAAAATAAATAAATAAATAATAATAATAAAAAATAAAAATAAAAAATAAAAAAATAAAAATAAAAAAATCAACATTGACCCCATTCACTACCCCCTTCATTTGGGGTTAATTAACTAAAACATAATTTCCACTGATTGATAAAGCATATAAACATATAAACACATGCCACTGCATACATTTAAACATTAATATCATTAATCTTATTCTTTATCCAAGTCAACAATTGTATGATCTAGTTCAAAATTGATGTTGAAAGGATTTACCACTATAGCATCATCATAAATGTCAACATTTCCAATCATTTCATCGCCTATATCATCATAAGGAATATTGTCTCCTATGCTTGGATCGAATTCTTCAAGTTTGTCGTCTGATAATACATTATCACTACCATCTTCATTTATAGCTTTCTCTCGATTAACATCTTCTTGAAATTCTTCGATGTCTTCATCTGACACATGCAATAATTGTTCCTCTACATCCTCTTCTGCCTCTACTACATTATACTTTACTAACCTTCCTCTTGGATATCTAACAATATATGACCAACCCCCTCTACTTGGAACCCCTTATTAAAATACCTGCTCACATTGGCTTGGAAGAACATAGGGCTCTAATCCCAGATGAATATTCCTTGTATTAACCATGGTCAATCCATTAGCATTCTCAATAACAATTCTATTAGGATCATGTTCATTCAGTCATACCCTGTACTATTTTATGTCCAACAAAACTATTTTGAAGGATTTAAAGTCACGCTAAATTATATCTTCCAAATAACCATAGTATTGATTTTCAAAGACTATTGGTTGTCTATCACTTCTAGAGGAAACATTAGTAACCTAAACTATTGCGGAAATACCATTATTAGAAGTTTTCCTATAATATTTATGTTACATTCTTCCCAATGCGCATTGTATCAAACAAATGAATAATTTCTATGTGCTCATAATGCGGGATCCTACTTAATTATATGAGATAACTTTTCATTCCTTGTGGAAGCACCCCATTGATCCAGGATCTTTTCTTTGGTGATTTTAGTAGAATTGAATAAAGGACATTGAAAAACCATAAATGAAACATGTAAAAAAAGAAACAACATATAAAAGATACCATAAAGAAGATGCACCAATGTTTGATAACAAAGTTCACTCACAATGTGTGAGTTATGTCTTTGGGCCCATCTTCAAAGTGGAGAGTCCTCTAAATTATCGACGCAAAATGAAAGGCAAGTACATGGAAAAATACATCATTATACCTCACTTCTAGGATTGACCTGAAAAATGGGTTGCTCAAATCCCAAATCTGACTGCACCAGTGAAAGCCTTGCAAAACTTTGAGTAAAATGAATATATACTCCTTTTTGTTTTTCTAATGCAAGAGTCAGACCTTCAATAATAAAGTACAAAATTTACAACTATCCACAAGGAGTTGTGGACCAAGGAAGAGACCCCCAACCCTAACAGTGAATGATCCCAAGGCCAAATTCCCAACCCTGAAAACCCTCCATCTAGGTTTTTATAAAATTCAAAACGAAGAAGAAGCCTGCATCAAAGCCAAAACAACAAGCCTCCCGCCTGAGACCAAAACCTTTAGATAAGAAGAGGAGCACTGACATTTCCCTCTAACTACCAAACATGCTGCCTTAAATGCCAATATTGTTGAAGAGCCCATTGACCCAATCCAATGGCTGAGGACTAATTTTCCCATTTAAAAAGCTGAAAACTTACCCACCAATCCAGCCAACTTGCACGATCAATTGTAGCCTTCGATCCACCTCTCTTGATCCGGTGGCAAAGGTTCATTTCGCGACGGCCAAAATGGTGAACTTTAACTTGCGATGAGGGTAGTGTTTTGGCCGACCCCACTTCCATGTGTAGCCTGTTGTATGGGATCGCTCCCAAAACGGAAATACCACTGATCACTAGTGAGGCCCACAATCACCGGAAAATAGCCCCCGAACTGGTATAATGATCACGGGCAGATAACCCATGGTAATATGGCTGCCATTTGCTCTTGTGGACCCACCAAATCACTCGATCCATACGAACCATAGATCCTCTTCATGAAATCCTACGGTTGAGGATATTATTGCTCCAATCAACATTACCAAACATTAGCGTGTGATCATAGGGGTATTTCCTCCACCCCCTCTGCCACGTGGTGTTCACTGAATGGGATCGCTACAAAAAAGTGAAAACTACTTCCCACTCATGAGGCTTGCGATCATCCCAAAACCACTCTATCTTTTATATTTCTAACAAAGGCGAAAGAAACAGGGTATCGGGGACGCCACGGGATGCTTGCATCCAATCGCTTGCTATATCAGCTTTACTTGTGCCATTGTGAGAGGAGGCATCCACTAGCCTACCTGAAACCCAGAGAAATAAAACTCCCACTTTACAACCACTAATAACTTGATTGAGTGTATTGCTCTGAACATTAAAGGTTTTCTAAAGCACAACACTCACTAGATAATCAATCATGTACACTCCGCTGATCATAACGATTTTGAGTCATCTATGCTCTCCTCCATGGCCCTACTCCGAAACACCAACCAGTCTTCCTTAACCGGATCATGGCACTTCACTTTTAGCCTATGCTGATGTAGATCTTTCCATTTCATTGCAAACCTATTTTCTATGCAGTTCACTCCTTGATTGGGCAGAAGATCCACCATTTTGTTGGCGGATCTGCACACATGTTTAAAACTAATTGTACGGAGGCTCAGAAGGTGGCTATGGATCCGTTGAAAGATCTGAATCAACCTCCAGTTCCTTGAGGCCTTTTCCAGCACCATACCCCAACTGATTCTCTTGACTAAGTTAATGATTAACTCGAAATCTTCTTCCACAATCACATTGTGTTGATTATCCTGAATCATGAATTCTAAACATTTCTCCATAACCATAACTTCTACCATGTTATTGGTGGCTCTCCCTAGGTGACCATGGAAAATGAACAAAATATCTCCTCTTTCATCTCTTAAAACCCTGCCATGACCCGCATTACCCGGGTTCCCCTTTAAGGCACCATCAATATTGAATTTTAAAAAACCCTTGGGGGGTGGATGCCGAAAATCAAGCTCAGAGTCTCTAATGATAATATTCCTTTCGAGACCCCGAGGATGAGACCCTGCAATCCTAGTTGACAGATAATCCTCAAATCTGGAGTTGAAGGTGGATTCTTAGGGAGATTTTAGACTATAGTACCCACGGTCTCTTGAAGTTGTTTTAAGAACTGATCCAAAAGGTGAAGGGCTAGTTTTTTTACGTCCTTTAAGGTTATATTATTCCTTTCTTTCCAAATATTCTAGATAATGAAGCTTGGCATAAGGGCCCAAGCTGAGTCGGGGAATTCATTAATAAAAAGACTATTTCTCCACTTGTTAAGGGTATTGATGATGCTTTCTTTGTCTCTATCTGACTGTTGGAAAATGGAGGCAAAAGAATCCCATAACCTGGAGGTAAAGGTGCAGTGGTTCAGGAGGTGCTCCATTGTTTCTTCTTGAGCTTCACAAAGCCAACATCTAGAAGGCCCCAAAACTCCCCTCTGCCAGATGTTTTCCCGAGTCAAAATCTTCCTATGCTAAACCACCCACATGAAAATTTCAATTTTCATCCAGCCTTGATGTCTCCATAGTCTTTGCCAAGCTATGTCCTGAGCCTGGGAGGTCAAGCCAAGGAGAATAATTTTAGCTTCCTTAATACTAAAGGTGCCTTCATTGTTGTTGCCCCATCTCAGTTGGTCCTTCCCTTTTGGCACTAAAATTTTACTTCAATCTAACTCTTGCATTAGCTTCTTAGATCTATCTTTTAAGGGGTTGTCATCCCTAAAATCAAATTTCCTCCAATTTCTCCATTTTTCTATATTGTTCGTTTGATCCCATAAATCCTTAACCTTGTATAATCCTTTAGCGTCCGTCTCTACCTTAAGATCCTGCAAATCCTCACTCAATAGAAGGGGTTCTTATTGCCATCTCTCTTCTCAGAATAGAGCTAAGTTTCCCTCTCTGATTTCCCAGAAGCCATTATCTTGGAATAGTCTTCTATTATCCCAGGCCTTGTTCCAAATGTGAGATCCATTAATATTTCCATCCATTCGAATAAGGTCATTACTTTGCCATGAGTTGGCATATTTTTCTTTCCAAATTATATCCAACTGAGCCTTTGGTTCTTTTATCCAACACCACCATAATTTAGCCCCTAAAGCATTGCTTAAAATTTCAGGATCATCCAAACCAAGACCCCCTTGTTTTCTGGTTTTGCAGATTTTTCCCCAAGCTACCGAGGTCCATTTCTTCTTTTCTTCCCCCTTGCCCCAGAGAAAATCTCTATGTATGGTTTTGAATACATGGAAGACACCTTTAGGCATAGGGAGAGCAGAAAGCATGAAATTTGGGATTGATTGTAGAATGGCCTTCATAGCACCAACCTGCCAGTCAAGTTTAAGGTCCTCATAGTCCATTTCCTAATTTTGTCTTGCAGTTTATTAATGATCAGCTCCCATATGCTTTTTTGTAATGGCTTAGCAGTTAGAGGAACCCCCAAATATTTTGAGGGGAGAGAATCCCTTTGAAAGCCCAGAATTTTAGCAATGTTTCTCTGAATGGCAATATTAGTATTGAAGAAAAAAATCTTAGATTTGGAGAGATTAACCTCCATACCTGAAGCCCAAGCAAAGTCATTCAGAATTTGTTTGTATGCGAGAGCTTCTTTGACTGTGGGGATTCCCTACAACATGGTGTCATCCACAAACTGTTGATGTGTCCAAGCCTGTCCCTTATCAAAAAGTTTGAGACCTTTGATCTTACCCACTTCTTTAGCATGCTTGATAGACCGACCAAGTCCTTCCATCATGAGGATGAAGAGAAAGGGAGAGAGTGGGTCCCCTTTTCTGAGGTCTCTAGAAGGAAGAAAAGTTTGAAATGGAGAGCCATTGACTAGAATTGAGAAGCTGGAGGTAGTGACTAGGGCCAAGATCCATCTCACCCAGTTGTGATCAAACCCAAAAGCAATACGAATTCCCCTGATATAATTCCAATTTAGTTTATCATAGGCCTTGGCTATGTCCAGTTGCATGATCATCCCATACCTTCTGTTGCTAGTTAGAGAGTGAACCACCTCATGAGCTTGAATAATATTATTAAGAATTTTCGTTCCTTCCACATACCTGGATTGTTCCATGGAAACAAGGGTAGGAAGGAGAGGTTTGAGTATGTTGGCCACCACTTTTGAGATAATCTTGTAAACCACATTGCATAAATCTATTGGTCTAAACTTGTCAGGAGTATGGGCTACCTCCTGTTTAGGAATTAGGGTGATGAAGGAGGTGTTCAGAGCTTTCAAAATCGTTATGTTCAACCTAGAATCTTCTACAACATGCATAATATCCTGTTTTACAATATTCCACTAAGCCTTGAAGAAATCTACATTGTACCCATCTGGGCCAGGTGCTTTACCATTTTGCACTTCTTTGAGCACTTCACTAACCTCTTCTTCGGTAACTGGCTTTGTAAGGTTGATATTGTCTTCTCTAGACACCAGCCTAGGAATATGTTTGGTGAAGTCCTTGATGGAGTTTTCTCTATCATGACAAGTTTCCTTAGCTATATCTCAAAAGTGCTTAACAAGAACTAATTCTATCTTTGCATGAGAGTTGTGTTTATTACCCCTCTCTTCCTTGCTCAATGAAATTTTGTTGTGTGATCTATTAGCCATAGTGGATCTATGGAAAAATCTGGTATTGCATTCTCCTTCTTTGAGCCATTGAACCCTCGATTTTTGCCTCCAAAATATTTCCTCCTATTTGCATAAATTCTGCCAGTCTTGATTATATTTAGTAGCCTGATCATTTCTGGCTACATCGAAGCCATCTGTGATAAGGCCTTGGTTGAGTTTTTCATTTTTACCTCAACTTTTTTAGCCTCAAAAATGTTGCCATATTCATTCTTATTCCAATATTTGAGCCGGAGATTGATATGTTTTAGTATTTTCTGAAGGAGGAACATTCTTGTGCCCTGAATGTTCAAATCCTCTTACCACCACTTGGCTATGTTGTTGTTGAAATATGGATGGGAAAGACAGATGTTTTGAAATTGAAAAGGTCTATTTCGGGGAGTACCAATACTCTGCACCTCTAGATGAATCGGCCAGTGATCAAAGCTACCGAAGGGGAGAATTCTTGCTAATATTTCCTTGTCATTGAGCATAAGGTCTTCTGAAATCACGAATCTATCTAGTTTTGAAGCCACCTGCGACTCTCCTCCTCTTTTGTTGTTCTAGGTAAATATGCCATTACCTATTACTAAATCCACTAACCTCATAGTATCTATAAAAGTCTGAAACTTCAGAGAGTCTTTGTTTAGAACTCTGGTTCCACTCTTTTTCTCTAAAAGTGATTTGATCATGTTGAAATCACCTCCCAAAATCCAAGGCATGCCTGAATGTGTATCTCTGAGGCTCTCCAGAGAATCTAGAAATTTTATTTTACCCTCCAGTATTTGGGGACCGTAAACATTTGTAACTAGGTAGGTTTCCTTATCTCCTATAGGTTGTATGACCACTAATAAATATTCTCTAGATGCCTTAGCATCTAAAATATCTATTTCTTTTGGATTCCAAAGGGTGAGTATACCTCCTACTGTATTCTCTTCTTTGACTTCCAAAAACTCATAACCATTGAGCCATTTACTGTGAATCTCTTTTATTTTTTTAATGGAACATTTATTTTCCTGGATGAAGATCACATCCGGTGCTATTTGTTTCATTCTATTACTAATCAGTCTCTATTTTCTTTTACTACCAAGTCCTCTAATATTCCAAGAAGTAAACTTCATTATTAAATATTGGTAAAAGAGTAGCTAGGTAGGTCTTTCATCTTACCTGAGTCTATCATTAGCTTTCCACATTCCATCAATAGCTCATTCTACCTTTTCCTACCTCTTTTCTTTCCTGGGTTTCTAGGTGCTAATCTTGGTGTGGTTTTCACCATTTTAACCTCTTCGCTATTCTACTTTTCCTTGTTTCTTTGCCTCTCTGGCCCATTTTTTTTGGTTCTCCATATAAATAATTGTTGGACTCTACTAAGCTCTTCTGGAGGTAAAGAGTCTATCCCTTCTTTGGTTCCTTGAATCAAGAAATCCTCGAGATCTAGATTTTCTTTCTCAAGAATCTCCTGAAGTTCTTGGTCCTCCGTTTCCATCTCGCTTTGGGTCATCTCATGATCCATTTCTGTTTCTGCATCACTCACCATCATTTCTGTCTGCTGATTTTTATCTGGTGCTTGTTCCCTGTTCTCTTCTTTCCCTTCCTCCATTAAACCTTCTCCCTTCATCTGGTTTGTAGTAGTAATCCCTTCCTCCCCTTCTAGGACTTGGAACCTATTTTGATTGACTTGTTGTCCATCATATTTTGTATCTTTGATCCACTCTTGATTCCTTTTCCTTTGCTTGCCACTTTGTGAAAGATTTCAAAGCCTTTCATTGCTGTAGTTTTACTCTTATTCTCTATTTTAGTGAGAGGGAAGTCCCTAAATAGGTGTCCATGCTCATGGAATTTGCGACATCTAAATGGAATATGTTCATAGTCCACACTTTGCACCCATTATTCATCAAAAACTTCTAAGATTACCTCATCTAGTAGGGCTCTAGAGAGATCCACCTCCACACATATTCTAGCAAAGGAAGTGTACTTTCCCCTCCTAGTGGCTTCAGAAGCTTTGACAAAATGTCCTAACTTGTTTCCTATGGCCAATATGGACTTTGTTTGCAAATAATCGAGAGGAAGAGAATAGAGTCTTACCCAAACTGGGACCAAAGTAAAGATCTCACGCTCTGGAACAAAATTTATAATCCAAGGTCTCATATAGAGACCCTCTGCTGCATAAAAGTAGGGCCCACCTTCAAAAATTCTATCCTTGTCTTTGATGTTTGCAAATACCACTGTGAAGAAACCCTTTGACCCAAGGTCTAGGTCAATGCTTCCTTTTGGTTTCCAATCATATTTTATCCACATTTGTAAGGCTTTTTCAGTGGGCCATATACCCATGAATTTACAAATGATAACATAAGTTTGCATATGGTCCCTATGCACCTGCAGAGCAAGCTCATTTAAAACAACTCTCGGAGTGACAATAGCTTTGGGTTTACATGGACCCATGTGTGCTTTGTTTTTTGTTCCTTGTTCCTTGTCATCTTCCTCATTTTCTTTAGTGATGTTGTTATCCTTTAACTTCTTTCCATCTTGTTCCTCTTCATTGTTCATGTTCCTTCCCTTTGCAGCACCTCTGTCATATTCCATTGATTGTTTACCCCTACTAGTCACAACTTGTTTGATGGAGCGAGTGGAGCTCCATCCTTGTCGCCCTTCCATTGAGAATCACCCCTGCAACAACCTTGAAACCCTAGTTTATTCTGCCTCCATCTGCATTCACCTTTTTTCAGTCACGTTATAACCAAAAATCAAAAGGTGAGCGGGCTTGGCCTAGGTAAGTATCCCCGTGACTAGTCCATGCCCTCGCTCGGGTTCGAGAACAAGACCTAACCGTCATGAAGAGTCTGACTTTACCAACCTGCCGCCTCCACCGACCTTGAGTAAAATGAATATATACTTAGTGGGTTTTAACAATGTCAATTCTAGACCCCCATAGAATCTTCAAGATTCCACAGCAGAATACTTTTGGAATATTCCAGGGAATATACCCTAGGAATAGTATTATCAAAAATCACGTTCACCTGGTTCCACACACAAGGTTCCCACTCGGTCCTCCTAGTTCCCGTCGTAATGTTCTGTGCTCCATCGGCCTCCTCCACCTGCTCGTTGTCTGACAAATGGTTTTAGTTTAGTTTAAATAGTGGAGGTCAGGCGAACCTTATAAATCCCTGCCAGGTGGCCAGTTCACAAGTGGTTATGTGTGGTTGGTGGAGACCTAGGTTCAAATCCCCATAGGAAGTATGTTGTTTGTTGTTTGTATATGGTATATATTATTATAACCATTGAACCATTGTTTAATTTGTTTAAGATTCTGCCAAATTTGTTTGAACACTAAACTTGGAATGTTGTCAATTTTGGGGTGTTCATCCTTTTTCACTGCCATGTGGCGCCCAATGATTGGGTCGTGTGGCACATATGGATTGGTCCACCTCACTAATACCAATTTTAGCCGAAACCACCAAATTTGGCTAGATTGCTAGCTTTGACGAGAGTCCAAATTTATATGGAGCACAACTAAATTTTTCCTAATGCCCAAGTTTGATTGGAGCTTTGATCAACAATAAATTTTTCATATGAAATTAAATTTAAACTTGACTCTAGTTTCATTAATTTTTGAGTGCTTTGAATTTTAGGGCTTTTGGGATCCTCTTGGATCATTCCTCCCACTGAGAGATTTTGGGCCTCCAAAATCTATACCAATCAATATGTAGGTGAGGTAATTTCTCCCTCACTTTCTCCTTTTCAGTCCACTGCTAGAATGCATTCCTTTGAAGCCCACTCGTAGGTCTTTTGCATCTTCCCATCGAGAAGTCTTGGTTCTACTGTCTAGGATGATGTGTTCGGGAAACTTGTCTAAGTAACCTAGAGAAAAATCATCCATTGATGGAACTTGACCACTCTCCTAAAGGTCAATGATCATGGGAGGTTCATTAAGTTTCAGTTTCTCAATATTGACTATAGAATACATATGCATATATGCTGGAAGAGAAAGGTGATAATCATTGTTTCCAATATTTTCTAAGATGTTGAATGGACAATAGTTTATTGGTTTAAACTTCTTGTCTTCTCCCTTCATTCTATCTTTGTTGATGTGAAGCCATAACTTGTCTCCAACGTTAAATTGGTAATCTATGTGTTTATCATGCCAGGATTTATATCATGCTTAACTCTTTTCCAAATGGTCTTACACTACTTGATGAATCATTTGGATTCATTGAATTAACTTGTGAGCTATGTATTCATCACTTCATTCACCAGAATGCCCATCTTTCCCAAAGACCAAATCTAATGGATCTTTCAGAAGGTACCCAAAGCATGTCTCAAATCATGGTGAACTTTGAGTAGAAGAGTGAAAATCCCTAATGTATTCATGTTGAACATAATGTACATCTGTTCATCCCACAACTTAGGATGACCTCTGCCTATCCCTCAGTTCGGGGATGGAATTTTGTACTCTTATTTAGCTTGGTGGCCATCATCTTCCATGAGCTTGTCCAAAACTCTCCAAGGAATTGAGAGCCTTGATCTAAAACAATGGATGTGGGTAGCCAAAAATGGACCTATACATGCTAAAAAATACGTTGAGCGGGCTTCTCAACAGTAATCTTATTCTTACATGGCATCAAGACACACATCTTTCTAAACCTATCCACCACTACATACAGGTAGTCACGACCCTTTCTTGAAAAATGTAATCCTCCGACAAAATACATGGAGATACTCTCCCAAATATGAGAAGTAAAAACAAGTGGTGTGTACAACCCCAATTTTCTATTAGTGGGATTACAAATATAGCACATCATACACCCCTTTACAAATTTGGTTACAATTTCTTTCATCCAAGGCCAATAAAAAAACCTCTCCAAATGAGACATAGTTTTTCCTACCCCATGGTGACTTAACACAAGAGAAGTGTGAGATTCTTGAATTACATGGACTCTTTCACTTGTAGGAATACATATATTCCAAAGGTGGTAGAGTAACTTATCTTGCAAATGGTATTTCTCCACCTGTGATCCATGGGTTATCTTCTCATAAACTTCTTTAAAATCTTCATCAATAGCATACTTTTCAACATAGCTATTATGAGATAAACATACATTCTTTAAAACAATATATGTAGAAATAGAATGTCTAAAAAGCATCTCTACCACTTTGTTACTTGTACCTTTCTTATCCTTGATTACCAAATGGAACTATGGAAGGAATCCCATCCACCTGAAGTGACGTGCCTACTACAACTTAGTCTCTGACTAGAGATTCTATAAAGGTTGGTAGTTTGTATGTAAGGTAGTCTCCTTCCCAATAAAGTAATGTTTCCATTTCTTGAAACATTGAACCAACTCCTTGTCATATGTGGGATAGTTTACAACAACTTGAGAGAAATTATCTGAATGGTAAAAAACCAGTTTTTGATGTTGCATCAATACCGCAACCATGGCATAACCATTGTCATATGCCTCGATCTCGAATGGTTATTGAAGGTATGGAAAGGATAGTACTAGCATTGTGCTTCTCTTTTCCTTTAAGGTGTCGAAATCCTTTTGCTGCTTTCCTCACCACCGAAATATCTGCTTCAAACTCCATGTTTCATCTTTCTTTGGCACTAACATAATTGGTGAATGGCACAAAGATGACATAGGTATGATGACTCCTTGGTCCAATAAGTCTTGCACTTGCTTCTCGATTTCTTCCATTTCGACAACTGACATGTTATACATGCCCATATTTAGAAGAGGGGCATCCCGCTAAAGATGGATTTCATGTTTAATTTCTCTTTTGCGAGGAAACCCACCTAGTTTCTAGAAAATATCATCATAGTTAGAGACAATATCAGACATTTATTTCTTGTGAGAAGGATTACAACTTTGAAAGCATCAAATGCTTCAACATCATGTTCTCTCACAACCATGAGCATACACTTGTTACTGGAGTTGATGAGTCTTTTCATCTATCGTGTACTAGAAAGGGTTGAATTGATTTTCATGAGATGAGCTCTGACAATATATTCCACCCCATGTTTGGTGTGATGGTACTTAATCTCATGCTTGAAAAATACTACTTTTGTAACATACAAGTGTGGCCTTACGAAGACTATGCCACAAATTTCAAGTCGCACAACATCAAGATAAACCCCATTTATCATCTTTCAAGCAATGGAAAACCTAACCCTACATTTCTTGGTGGCATTGGGTTTTGCATTGCCGCATACCCAACCAAGGGGATAGGGTTTTGGACGACGTTTGATTTCCCAATGGAATATTCCTGAGAAAATGCTATGGAATATACCCTAGGAATATTCTTCTTGAAAAGCATGCCTACATGGTTCCACTCTGAGGCTTCTCACTCGACCATCCTAGTTCCCGTCATAATTTTTTTAGATTTTTTGACATCCTCTACTTGCTCATTGTTCGTCAAATGGTTTTAGGGTGGTTTAAATAGTATGAGCCAAGTGAACTTTACAAATCCCTTTTTGGTGGCATGTTAGCAAGTGGTTATGTTTGGTCAACAGTGTTGAAGAATCTAAGGCATCTAGGTAGGATGAGATTCTTCTAACAATAATAATTGTTTGTGAAGTAGTTTTTACTTTTCTTATTAGTACAATATTCTCTTATTATTATTAATGTGTGTTTTCTTTCTTCATCAAACAGTTACCAAAACAAAAAGAGATAACAACACAGGATGTTGGCTTTCAGCCAGTGAAAAACCTCTCTCTTCTAGAGATGAAACCCCTTCTACGAATTCCTCTTATTGAAGCTTCAATTAACAAATTCCAAACCCTAGACCCTTGACCAGTATATCCCCCAAGCATAAGGCACAGTCTCTCTTTTGACACTTTCCTTTTATCCTTCAATCAATGCCTTCTTCTTTACTTCACCTTGATCTCTTTCTTTGCACTTCTTCCAGAACTTGATGGCACTTTCCTTCACTCCTTTTCCAACAAATATAGAAACCCTAGGTCTCCTTAGAGACATTCTTCTTTTGTGCCTTCATTTCCTTCACTTGAAAATCTTCCTTTTTCTCAACACTTGGACTAGTTAATGAGGTTGATCTCCTTCTGGTGTATTTCTGAGTTAGAGGTTGATCCTCTTAACCCTATTGTAGACTTTATTTATTCACACGTGTGGCTGATCTAGTGCTTGAGATGGACCTTTTTAATTGCTCCCTTCGTTAGATGTGGGACCTCCTCCGCTTGAGATGGAGGCCTATTTGAAGTCTCTTCTTAGCCGAATTGAACTATATTAAGTTTTTGCCCTTGTGGATCTAATGTGACTACAAAATTGCCCCCCTTTCTTTGCACATGTGATATAATTAGGCCCTAAAACAGTCCTCCCAAACTCAATTTCTTTTTCCTCTTCTTTGTTTCCCTAGAATCACCTCAATAATCCTTTTTCACGCCTCTTTTTCGTCCTTCCTTCTTTGTTTATTTCATAGATGAGTAGTGATGCTTTTTTCAGGTCAAACTACCCTATATATAGGAGACTGTCCCTCCTATTTGGGCCTACTTGAGCTAGTGAGGCCGAAATGTCCTTAAGTGTACCAAAAATTTATTTTTGAGCTAACTTTGAAGAGGAGAATTGTCTTTGCTTTGGAGGATCACCCTAAACATATTTCTTTGACTGTAATACATATGTTTACATAGTGTAACATGCCCAAATAGGCCTTCAACAATTACATTAACTCTTTGACTTTCCTAGAAGCACTTAGACATGTGCTTAACCTATCAAATGGGAAACAAACCCATTGATAATGAAAAAAATAATAATTCTTTTCTTTTACAAGTACAAAGATCAAAATTACATTTTCGAAGACCGAACCTAGTTACAATTTCTTCAACACTCCCTCTTAACTAGGGAGGTATTCATAAATAATTTTACAAGGTTTTTGGACATTTTTAATCTGAGGAATTCACATAAGAGAAATAGGATTGGAAATCCATCTATTCTAGCATCATATTAACCAACATTGTTCCATAACAAGGCCTTGACTAACAATTATATCTCTCAATATATCAGAGCACAATGTTTGTGAGACCAATGATTATAGACACCTTCATCATTGTCTCTCAAGGTACATACCCACTCAAGTGTTCACTGAGTATGACATTCTAAGAATATTCTTATCTTGGGTTCCCAACTCTCAAAGAATATCAGTCCTCTTGCCCACTCTTCTCTTGGATGCCCTACACATCCTCAAAGAGCATCTAATTCCAGATGATTATCCAGTCCTCCATTCTTTCTTCCCAAGTGAAGGCAAGAATATTGTGTCTATCTCTACCTCTCAACTAGGGAAGATATTCCTATTCCTGTGAAGGAATGAATCTAAGATCCATCTCACCAGGAACTTACCCAAGCTTCCTCTTAATTAGGGACTTATCGAGCTCCCTCTCAACTAGGGACTCTCCTTTCCATCAACAACATCTTCTTTGTGGGTACTTCAGCTGCTTGATCACTTTCTTTCCTTGATGTCATGAAATTCTGTTGAGCTTCTTCTTTGTAGGGCTTCAACCATCAGAAACTTTCCTTCTTAGCTCATCATGTCATTCCTTTCTCAATGGAAAGTGGCCTTCTTGATACATATATCGAACTTTCGTCATATGGATACTTATTCCTCATCATGTTTCTTTCTGGAATTTCCATCAACCACATGAATGCTAGTTGTACTCGCACTTACAACCCTTGTTCCAGCAGCCCTGCATGAAATCATCCAAATATTATTCAAGAAATCAAAACATAACATTAAATCAAGTAGTACCTTACGAGATGGATTTCCATCATGATATCTTGTTGGCTTGAATCATCAACATCCTATATTTGCACATCTCCAAGGCCTTTCTAGGTGTCAAGGGTCCTTTTATCGTTTTCTACCTTTGTCAGAATTATCATGCCTTCTTCTGGGAGATGTCTTCAACAAAGTTTTCGAATGTTCATTCCTAGTTTCAATGGTGTCCTTTTATCCCTGATCTCTTTATCTCATATGCTTCTTTATATATTTTCTTTGTCACCCACCTCATACTCCATATGAGGATATTTCTCATGTTGACCTTTATCAGTGAGTGAACCATGCCTTCATGCATTTTTCTACCCTGTCCTTAACCATACTACCAAAGAAATTCCCCATGCTCAAATGATGACAGGACTTGAAAAACATAGATGCATACGTAACTCATATTACTTCTTTCCTTTATCATCTCAACTTATTTTGATAGCTTCCTCGATTGAGATTATCTCAATGTCATTTTCTTTGCTACATCTTTCCTTGCCTACATATCATCCTTTCTTGAATCCCCATAAGTGTAATTCCTATCAAGACATCTGCTTTTCTTGAAAATCATGAACCTACTATTGAAGATTCCATCAGAGGATCATTATAGTCCTCAGCTTGCAAATTTTCCTCCCTTTTGATGATAGTGGCCTTCTAAGATGATTCTTCTTGATCATGATGATTTCCTTATGCATTGATGAGGTCATTCAATGGCTACATCCTTCCCACATGAATATATTTATCTGATTTTTCTCTACATAATTCTCCTATATTTCTAAAGATTCCATTCCCATAAACCATACATTCTATGCTACTGCTAAATGTTCCTATGATACCCAAAACTTTAAAGATGTCTTATGTGAAGAAGTTGATCTTGGTCATAGTAGAGATCCAGAGGGTCCTCCCTCTTCTACTTCTTCTCTTCTTCTTTCACTTCTTGGGTAATGTGGGCTTATTCTCGTTTCCTCTTATTATTGTCCTTATTGAACTTAGGAAAATCCATTTTATAGTTTCCATATTCTTGGAATCCAAAACATTGGACTTTGGATATATCTCTTTTACGCTTTCTCTGTGGACCAAACTTGTCAAATTTCCCTTTCCTCTTGGCCATAGTAGCAAATGCTTGTTCCTTTAACCCCACATCATCCTTGGATTTGATTCTAGTGTCCTCAATTTTTCATAGATACCAAATTTCATTCAATGGGGTAACTTCCTTCTTGGCATATATACTTGATGTGAAGTTGCCCCACTCCTCAAGTAATCCATTGAGCACCACAATTGTCATCTCTCTGTCTAATCTCTCATATTTATTGCAGTTGGTCTCTCATCTTAGAGACCTTCATGAAGTAGGGAGCTATTCCTTATTCCTTGTATATCTTCATTTTATATAGTTCAGTATGCAACAATATCACTTCTCCAGTTGTACTAATTGAGAATAGATCCACCAACTTATCATAAATTTCTTTAGATGCTTCAAGTTTGGAAAAATAACGAATGAGAGTGTCTGATGGATTCTATCATAATCCTTTAAGCCATTGTTTCATCCTTATTATACTTTTCTAGGGCTTCAGTTTGTTCCTTAGTGGGAATAGTGACACTCTCTTTGATGTAGTCCATAATTTGATTTTCTTTGAGAAATATATCAATCTTCCTTTTCCATGCAAGGAAATTAGCAGTCCCAACCAAGTTATTTCTCCCCTTGTAAAAATACATTTTGACATCTTCAAAAGAGGACATAAAAATACTTACTTGTGAGTGTTAGTGATGAAGAGATCTTCCTGTGTCCTTCATGGATGAAACTTCGTATTTTTGGATCTTGGAGTCCTTCAAGATGCTTCCTTCAAGGTGCCTTATGAGATATTTTCTTGTTGATGAAAACTTCTTAATGTGTAGATATGGAGCTCTTCAATGATGATCTTGGATATTAGTAACTTCCTTTGAAAATGATGAGTCTTTCATGTAAACCCGTCTTGGATAAACCTTCTTGTAGATGCCTTTAGATGGAAGGATTTCCTCTTTCTTTATTCCCAGGATGGTATTCCTTCTTGATGGATCTAGGAGAGGAGATAGTAATCCTTCTTGTATTTGATGGATTTGGAACCCTTACTTGTGGATCTGATGTTTTAGCCTTTTTGTGCCCTTGCTTCTTCATCTTAATGCTTCAATATTCTATGCTCTCTTGAGATGCCCTTCCCTGATGTGTCACCTTAGCTCTGATACCATGTTTAATAATATAGTGCATCTACGTAGGACGATATTCCTCTGACGATGATAACTATTTGTGAAGTACTTTTTACTTTTCTTATTAGCACAATATTCTCTTATTATTATTAGTGTGTGTTTTCTTTCTTCATCAAATAGTTACCAAAACAAAAGGAGATAAGAACACAGGATATTGGTTCTCAGCCGGGGAAAAACTTCTCTCTCCTAAGGAGGAAAACCCTTCTGCAAATTTCTCTTATTGAAGCTTCAACTGAAAAATGCCAAACCCTAGACCCTTGACCAGTGGATCCTCCAAGAGTAAGACACAGTCTATCTTTTGACACTTTCATTTTTTCCTTCAATCAATGCCTTGTTCTTTACTGCATCTTGTTCTCTTTCTTTGCACTTCTTCTAACACCTGATGGCACTTTTTTTCACTCCTTTTCTGGAAACTGCAGAAACCCTAGGTCTCCTTAAAGACCTTATTCTTTTGTGCCTTCCTTTCATTCGCTTAAAAGTCTTCCTTTTCCTTGACACTTGGACTAGGCAATGACCCTCTCCTTCTGGTGTATTTCTGAGTTAAAGGTTGATCCTCTTAACCATACTATAGATCATATTTATTCTCACGTGTGGTTGACCTAGGGCTTGAGATGAATCCTTTTACTTGTTCCCTTCATTCGCTAGATGTGGGACCTCCTTTACTTGATATGGAGGCCTATTTGGAGTCCCTTCTTAGCCCAATCGAACTATAATATGTTGTTGACCTTGTGGATCTTATGTGACTGCAAAACTACCCTCCTTTATTCACATGTGTGACAGAATTAGGCCCTGAAACAACCCTCCCAAGATTGATTAATTTTTCCTCTTCTTTGTTTCCCTAGAACCACCTCAATACTCCTTTTTTACCTCGTTATCATGCTTCTTCGTTGATTTTAGAGATGAGTAGCGATGCTTTTGTGAGGTCAAAATGCCCTATATATAATAGACTAACCCTCCTATTTGGGCTAACTTGAGCTAGTTAGGCTGACATGTCCTTAAGTGTATCAAAAATTCATTTTTGAGTCGACTTTGAAGAGGAGGCTTGTCTTTGCTTTGGAGGATCACTATAAATATATTTGTTTGACTCTAACACATATGTTTACATAGTGTAACATGCCCACATGGGTCTTCAACAATTACATTAACTCTTTGAGTTTCCAAGAAGCACTTAGACATGTGCTTGACCAATCAAATGGGCAAGAAACCCATTGTTGATAATGACAAAAATAATAATTCTTTTATTTTACAAGTGCAAATATGAAAATTACATTTATGAAGACTGAACCTAGTTACACTTTCTTCAATAGATGGAGACCTGGGGTCAAACCCCTATGGGTGGTATGTTATTTGTCTTATATTATATATGGTACATAAATATATTATAACCATTGCACCATTGTCAAATTTGGTCAATATTTCACCAACTTTTTTTGAGTGCTAAAATTGGAATGCCACTAGTTATGGGTTAGCCATCCCTTTTGGCTTCCAAATGGGTGCCACATGGTGCTCAATGATTGGGCTGCATGGTGATTTTTCCACCTCACTACTACCAATTTTAGCCTAAACCACCAAATTTGATTGGACTGCTAAATTTGGCGAGAATCCAAATTTATCTAGAGAAAAACTAAATTTTGCCTAATGCCCATGTTTGACTGGAACTTTGACTAGCTATAAATTTTGCATACAAACTCGGATTAAGGCACCATTTGCACCATTGGATTCCTTGAAACGATATATTCAACTTAACATTGGTTTCGTTCAGTTTTGAGAATTTCATTTCTTAGGCCTTTTGGGATCCTCTTGAATCACACATTATTATTTCCTTCATGATCATAATGTTCAAGGCGAAACGTAATTAAAGATAATACAACAATGCCTCTCAATTATTACAATGAATGGAATGCAATAAAAATATAAAATATTCCAAACATTCTCTGTATGATACATACACGATTTTTTGATCCATACCTTAATGATTAATTATATTATATTGCAATTTCAATAGATGAGGTGTCATTATTCACGGTTTCAATGTAATCCCTTCTTTCCCATTGAAAATATTTTTTCAGTACTTCAATACCTATTTTTCTTAGAGAGGAAGTTTGTATACTCATCAAACACCTCCTTTCCTAAACTTCTAGAATGACAATATTTCATCTTTGGACCACAAACTCGACATGAAAATTTACCCTTTATTTGAAGACCTATAAGAGATGGATTAAAATATATACCAATTATTTGAAGTATGTCATTTAAAAACAATCCATAGCATGAATTCCATACTTAAAACACTATTAAAGTGAAGTGTAATGTTACAATATACCACATAAATGTGTTAGCCCTAGGGCATCGTGAATTGTCCATACAAGCATTGCATGGATTTGAAATTCCCTTTGCTCACCTACTGGTCTAGAGGTATCATGCATAGTGATGCCCTCCCATAACTCCATTAACTTGTTAATAAGAAGCTTCACATTCATATCTTTGAATTGGTATTTACCCAATCAATTGAACATATAATACTCAATTACTAAATATATCATTAAATAAAAAATTATCAAACATATAAGACATATTTATGAAAAAGCAAGACAAATGAGATTATACCATGTTGAAGACAATTATTCTAAACAAATAACTAGAACAATCATTGTCAACATTATGTATTCCCTCTTTTTTGACATCCATGGAGGAATGTTATTGCTGATAACAAATACATAGCACACCAAGTAAGTAGATCTAATTAAGATATTTGAATGGATTGACACCATCAGCTGCCAATGAAAGCCTAATATTACGATCTTCATTTTTAAAATGTTGTCATATGTCTTGTATATTCTTAAATTCAGTTCCATCTACAAGCACTCAGAGGACACCATCTTTACTTTTATTCATTGCATGTTAATCCATAAAATGTGTTATACTTTGCACCTAAACAATCACCACAAAAGTGAAATTATGGGAATATAATGAATAACCTTGCAAGATACATTTTTTTACTTAATCGGTTTGATAACTACTAATTTGACATTTCGAGCATTCTTCTTTCAACTCATATTCTCCATAATACAAAATATGATCAATGGGACATGCATGAATAGCTTGATTTTCCATTCCAATATCTTTCATAATGGCATGTAAATATTGGTATGTGCGAGTTAAAACATTTGACGATGGTAACATAAATTCATCTAACAATCTACAACATAATTAAAAAATCAATAATGCTTAATGTAAATAATATTAATCATACATATTGCATCCAAATTTTACAAATGATCAACTAATAATAGAGGAAAAAAGGAAAACCTTTAACATCATGTACTAAATGTCACAAAATATATTGCATGCCTTAGGAGTTGTGTGACACAATTGTTAGACAAACCATTCATAACATTTAAGTTCACCAACAACAATATAACAGAGAGAAGACTTGTTTTGGAGCCTTCATAAAGAGGTTTTGTTTCCTTCTCAATTAGAGGTCATCATCATCAGCCTATCCAACATTATTAAGTGTCTCCTAGATCAATATATTTGTCCCCTCTTCTTGTACTTTGTTATTAGCATCATCATCTTCTTACATAGGATCATTAACTTGATTTTGAATATTCGGTCTATGTTCTTGAATAAGCACTTGTATAAAAACAATGTCATCTTGATCCATGACTAGTGCCCTAGGGCACTGTTTATTTATAATTATAAAAAGACAAGTATTATTAGTGTTTATAACAAATATTTAAACGACACAAACATTTAAAGATATATTGTAGGAAAATAAATACAACAAATACAATGAAAAATACAACTTAGGTGATAGTGAGAAACAAAGAAAATAAATGAATGATGAAGCTCATGCAATTTATCAATATCTTTATGAATATGTTGAAAAAATATAGGAAAATTATTAGTTTTATTGACATGCAAAAAGAGAGACACTTTGTGAGATATACTCAAAAATTGCGAAAACAACCTATTCTTATTTCTCCTTCATTATTATGTCATATTATTTCTTGATTTCACTTGGAGACCACAAGTTTAGTGTGGATGGAAAATTTCCTTGGCCCAACTAATTGGAGACCACAACTTAATTTATAATAGGTTGAGAGTTGAAGGATTAGGGGTTGAGGTTATTGACATCCAATAATTAGGGGTACTTATGAATTGGTAGTCTAGATGGATAAATCAACTTAGGTGAGAGCAAGAAGCAAAAACAACAAATCAATGATGAAGCTTGTGTAATTTATCAAGAAGTTTATGGAATATGTTGAAATGTTTTAAGAAAAATGGTTCATTTCTTGACATCTAGAAAGAGAGACACTTTATAAGATATATAGTAAAAACTAGAAAAAATAACCTATTTTTATTTCTCCTTCATCTTTATGTCATATTTTTCCTTGATTTCACTTGGTGACCACACATGCTTTTAATTCGATGGAAACTTTACCTCTAATCCCTTGTTGTTAACTCACCCCTAACCTTTTGACCTTTATCCAACCCTAACCCTTTAATAAGGTCAAACACCTAAACACTTAGACCCTATAATCCCCCATACTCCTTAAGACCTTAATACCCTTCCACTACTTAAGCCCTTAATCCTCTAACCCCTAAGCCCTTAATCGTAAACACCTAAACCATTTAACCCTAAACCCTTAAGAAATAACTCCTTACAACCCGTTAAGACCCCAAATTATTGAACCCTTACTCATCTAATAAAACCTTAATCCATGGCACTAAACCCCTTAAACCTTAAACCATTAACCCCTACTCCCTAAAACACAATTAACCTCTAAATCTCGTAGGCCCTAAACCTATCTTAAACCGTAATGTATTAACACCTTAACCCCTTAACCACTAACCCTAACTTATGATTTGAAGTTGAATTCTTTTATAATTTGAATAATTTATGACTTTTAAAGACAATTTTATGACAAATTGTATGTAATTATTTGGTTGACATTTGTTTCAAATTTAATATTTTTTAATAAAAAATTATAAATTTTAATTATAGAAATAAATTTGATACTTTTCAATCTCTTACGCACTTATATTATTTATATATATATATATATATATATTATTATATATATATATATATATTATATATTATATATTATATATATTATATTATATAATATAATATATATATATATATATATATAGATAATATATATATATATATATTATATAGATAGATATATTATACATACATACATACATACATACATACATACATATATATAGAGAGAGAGAGAGAGAGAATTTTGAAAAGAAGATAAAATAAATATTATTTTATTGTTTTATAAGAAAATTTGTACTATAATATAAATTTTTTTAATTTAAAATTAGAAGTTATAATTTCACATATCGACTTAAAAATATTTAAATCCCAGCACACACATACATTATACACACACCCATTAACTCACTCCTATGTAACATCTAAACCATTAACCCGTAACCCTTTAATCCCTAATCCCTTAAATCCTATCCCCATAATCCTTAACACTTTAACCTCATTGATCCTAATTAAGCTTTGAATCCCCTAACCCTTAAGCCGTTAAATCCTAACCCTAAACCCTTAACTATTAATCGTTTACCCCCTAAGTCACTAAACTATTAACCCCTAAGTTTGTCTAACCACTTAATCCCTAACCCTAAACCCCTTTTAAACCCTAAATGCCTAATTAAAAAAAAAATTACAATATAAAGACATATAATGAATAACTTACCAAATTATAATATTGGTTCGTGCCTTTAAGGTGTGCAAATTCTCTACAATGTTGTTCAATAATTTTTATTAAAATTCTCTCCTCTTGTAGCCTTTGCATTTGGTACAAGGGAAATAACATTTTCCATCACCCATTAGTAACACAATTAACTAGCCTAGATCCATCTTAACTCTAAAAGACATTTGCATATCAAGAGATTTGATCTCTCTGGGCATTGATTTATTTTTATTTTATTTTAACTTTTATTTAATTTTGACTGCATCAAAATGTTTACAAGACATTACAACATCTTTGCACATTGCACTGGAGAGTGCCTCTCAAGGCAATCACTTTTAGCCTTCTCTTATTTTTTAATTGAGCCCACATGTAAATGCTTACAAACATTTACACCACTACAACATCTCCCCAGAGTGTTTTGCTTTTAGATTTGGTTTAAAAAATGTTATAAAACGAAATATTTATAACATATTTTGATTTTGAAATGAGTTATGGTTTCTGGGCAAGTCATATAGATAAGCCATGGTATTGGCCCATGGCAGTGTAATAAATCTTATTTATAAGTATATAATATCCGTGGTAAAATGGGGTAACTATTCATTGTTAAGAATCTTGTTATATTGTAAATATTAAATTTTTATGTGCTTATTAATTAAATTTAAACATGGTTACAAAATCATTATTTAAATGTATATGGTAAAATGGATGTTAATTTATAACTAGTATATTTTAATGTGGTATGCATATTATGATTTTATTTTATCTAAAAAAATGCTTGTAATTTTAGTAATAAAAACAAAATTACAATAAAAAAGAAATGAATTTAAAAAATATATCATCTAACATATAATGCCTACACATCTACCCTATATTGGGTTGTAAAGCGCCTCTCGATGCAATCATAATTATTTTTGAACAAAAAATAGCCCTTATATATTTTTTTTTTCCATCAGATTTGCAACATCCATAGATTTTGGAGAGACATTGTATAATAGTAAAAAAAAATGACCTCCCAACAATAGAATTTCATCATAGTTATGGATGACTTGGTCAAACATCAGAAATCCAACAAACGCGACATACACATCAAGTATGTGAAGTAGTTAGAATGTATCACATATCCAACGAATGTTTCAGATATCTGACACAAAATATAAATGTGTCACATATCTGACGTTGTTTGAGTTCTTTTAAAAAAATACAAAAAATCCAAGTAAAAATCTAACAATACGACCAATTTTATTAGTGTTGTTGGAGTAACATGTTAATTTTTCTGCCCATATGTAGTAATGTTGCTTGTAAATATTAAAACATATCCATCACTTTCCTCACATGAGCTACTTTCTATCATAGACTAAAAGCTCTTCTTCTTAGTATATTTTCCTATTTTGTGTCTATAAGTTTTGTTTTATTGTTATATTTCTTCTTAATCATCACTGTCTTCCCTTTTTGTGTATGAGTATTTAGTAAAAATATGTCTGACTATACCTCAATTAAAACATTCGAAGGGTAGCTTACATTTGTATTTTCCAGATCCTCTTTTTAGCTTTCTTACAAATTATGGATCTTTTGTATCAATTCATATTTAGAACAATCATAGGATCTGTGTCCTATTGTATTATTTGATGCTTTGAAAGTTTCTTCCTTTTGTACTAGTTTTTATTTTCCTATCCTAATTTTATATGTGGTGAGAATCCCATGTAGTTCATCCATCATTAGTTTCTACAAGTCCTTCAATTCTTCAATTGCATAGATCTTGGCATCAAATTCTTAATGATGATAACCTTAGCACCTTTTGCACAAACAATGATTCTTCAACTTTCTAACCAAGTACTTTGATAATGTTAGCAATTCCATCCATGTAGAGGAAATAGGTTGCAAAATTTTCTTCATATTTCATTTTAAACTCTTGAACTATCTTCTATAAGTTTCGAGCTTTTTTTCATTCACCTTGTCATCACCTTCATTGATGTTTTGAAGTTTTTACCAAATTTATTTTTATAATTCACAATGCATCACCTTGGAAAAATATGATTTTGATACATCACACAAGATAACATTCACAACTTTTTCATTATGTTCAATAGCCTTCTCCCCAATCGTATATATTGAAGTATTTTTGAGGGTTGTATAACTAGTCACAACTGAGTTCAAAATATCAAACCCAAGGGCCATTGGATAATTCCTCATAAATATATTCCAAAATGCATAGTCTTTTCCATCAAACAATGGGGATTTGTTTTTGGAGAAACCTTTTTGACTGGCCATCTGTGCTCTTGAAATCTACCTTCCACGGGTTAAACTGTTTTTGAAGGAAACTGCTCTAATACCAATTATTGAGCACACACTTGAGGGTGTGGGGTGAATCAATATAAGACAATTTTTACTTATTTAAACATTCATGAACAATAAAAAAACAATCACAAATGATATCTATGACTAGAAAAACACAAAACACAAGGTTTACATGCAAATCATTTCAGGTGAAAACAACAAAACTTATTTTTATAATTCTTTGTAGGCACCAAACTAATGTTATAATTATTTATAGGCACCAATCTACTAGAGACACTAATATCCACTACTAAAAATATCCATAGGCACCAACCTATTCAAGACACAAATCCCTACTATTACAATATTCATAGGAACAAACCTACTAGAGACACCAATCCCCACTATTGCAAGCAATTGTAGGCATAATCGATTGGAGAAACCAATCCCAGTACTACAAATATTTGTAAGCGCAACCTATTAGAGACACCAATCCCCACTACTACAAATATTTAAAAGCACAAACCTACTTCACTACATCTTCTTGCTATTTCTTCCTTCATTAGTTTAACTAGTTGCTTTTGCCTTTATTCAAGTCCTCTTGCTACTTTTTCCTTCACCAACTTTGCTTCTCTAAAAAAATTGTTGTTTTTGGCCACCTCCCAAGGAATGGACTTGAACATGCCACATATCCAATTTTGCAATCTTATTATGAATTTTTTACTCGAGAAACATATGCATGTCTCCTCAAATCTCCAAAAATTTTAAATTCTTAAAAGTCCCAGAGAAGAAGTTATTGAAAAGGTTCCAAGATGACCTATTTGAAACTGATTTTAAGATTATTCAAAAACAGTAAATTCCACAAGTCCTATCTTCAAAAGGATAGAGAATCAAAGTTTATATTTTTTTGCTTGAGGTACTACTATATGTCTATACACATTTATACAGATTTCATAGTATAAAACATCTTAAAAAAAATTATAGAAAAAAATGTCAAACTCACCAATTTGAAGTTGATTTTAGAACTATTTAAAAACCCTAACTTCCATACGGAATATCTCCAAAATTATAGTGAATGAGTCTAAACTTTTGACCACATGTACCTAAATATATTGCCTCTATTTCTTGAAAATCTCACAAACTGAAATGTCCCAAAACTTAAGTTATAGAAAAAATCCCAAGATCACTCACTTGAAGCATATTTCAAGATCAATCACAAACCCTAAATTCCATAGGGAATATCTCAAAAGGTATAATGAAAAAAATACCTATATTGTTTTCCACATGTACACAAATTTCTTGCCTCTATCTCCCCCAAAATTTCACTATATGAGACATCCAAAAAGGAAAGTGATCCGTAAACTGTTGTGGATATTCCACTCAAAAGTTTGTCACAACAAATCTAATAATATTATATTAAAACTCTGAAAATTATACACTATTAGAGTTTATTAAACTTTAAGATCTGTGGATTTAACTATAATTAGTGCATGCATGCGAATGGAAATTATGTAGAAAAGTAGAGAATGAAAAATCACACACACACATAGGACACAAGTCATACTCTCTAGGAAACCCTTTTGTGAGAAAAAACGAGCTGGAAGGTGAGGCCTCTTCAATCTCTTTCTATGTCTAGAAATGTGGCTACAGGTACAAAGAAGTAATACTCGTGGCCTGTGAGCTGCTACAATGCATATATCCTCTCTGTGTGCTCTAGCTCCTATCTCTCCTGGCTATATTTTCTCAAATATGGAACAAAATACTCTCAAAAGAATGAAGTACCTCTTCCTCCTAGTGGTCTAGTTATAACACAACCCAATAGCCTACTAGTGGTTAAGTTTGACTACATCAACTCTTAACTAGAGTTACAAAATAGACTCTTCTAGAGTCTTTTACATCCCAAACGCATGGCCAGCCCCTTTTCCATGAATAATGGGGGTTGATGCGGCATCCTCCTGAACTATAGGTGTGAAAATAGGAAGGTCAACTTATGAGTGGCATACCTTTTGCATACAGACTTTAGTTGACGCGCTTCTTGCGTCGTTGGAAAGGTCT
Source organism: Pinus taeda (assembly GCA_000404065.3). Classification (NCBI taxonomy): domain Eukaryota; kingdom Viridiplantae; phylum Streptophyta; class Pinopsida; order Pinales; family Pinaceae; genus Pinus; species Pinus taeda. The sequence goes on along the minus strand of APFE030030571.1, from coordinate 72,417 downwards.
CTATGTGTAGAATAACTTGTATAGGTGCCACACTAAAGCAGAAAATTTTTAGCCCCAAAAAAGATAGTTTGGTGCTACAAAACACTCCTAGAAGGTTTGAGACCCTATTTCGACAAACTGGGTCCCACTAGTAAAAATGGTCCCATGAGTCGATTCCTTCGCCTTTTCCACTCCAAATGCATCGAGATGGATGAGAAACAATATAATGATCGAATTTGGATCAGAAAGTTATATTGAAAATGCCAAGATGACACATTGAATCCACAATCACATTTTTTCTCCACATTTAAAACCCCAAGAGTATTTCCCATCTTCTCTTGTGCATTGTAGATCTCTTCTTTCTTAGATGATATTCAAATTCATCCATTCATCCTTTATTTATAGTGTTTTTTCATTAACATATGGGACCAACTTGTAAAAATGGATGGGTCGACCTGTAGTTTTTGGGTGAGCTAACCTGATATAATCTTTCATATCTCTTTATTTTTTTGGAGTTAGAGGGAGTGGCACATACCATTGGAAAATTCTTGAAATATAATTTTCAACTATAATATCCTATTCTCCCTTTTGAGCTAGTTATTTAGAGTAAAATGACCTTAAAATACACGATATCCAAACTAGCATCAAAATTTTTAAAATAATATTCCCATAATCTTCATTGTCTAATTCTTATTTTGTATAACTATAGTGTAACCCTATCTTTGACATCAAAGAAAATAATATTTCCCACGTATGAGTAATTTGAGGTTCGAGTAAAACAAGAATTCATTGTTGTAACTTTGTGTATTTACATTGGGAAATGGACCAAAGATATGTTAGAAAAGGTAATGAATTCCATATAACTCATCAAAAATTTTAACAGTTAGGTTTTAGACTCATATCCATAATTTTAAATTTGGAAGAAATTTTCAACACAAAGAGTTTTTTTCTAGCTTTGTTAAAAAATCATCTAATTTGGTTCCGTACTTTCCTTCTTCTCACTTAATGTTTATTCATCCTTCTTAACTATGGAGCTTTCCAGGTATTAAGGCCAATTCCTAATGGTAGGTTATTTTCTAGTCCACATCTTTTTCTTATTGGAGGAGCCCAATCCCTATCCTTAAATGGAAAAGTACATTTTAAATTTCTCATATATTATATACTTTATTTAAATACTTTTATATTTTTTAGATATTCCACAGGGAAATATCAAGATATTATATTTATTGTAATCATTGAAATTTAAATTTAAAACTTGACATTCAAGGTTCTAACTATTTTCATCCTAATGAGTTTGAATGTAATTATCTTTTAAATTTCTCTATGAATGCATTCCATAATTATTTTTTGTCCATCCAAATGTGTGATTCATTATGTACAGTTGTGTTGGAAACTCATAATTGATCATTTATGTTTCAAACTCATAATTGATCATTTATCTTTGTATCATTGTGTTTTATATTATTAGGAATATTTAAGGCCCGATCATGTGTCAACACTTTCCCTTTTTCTATTTTCCTCTTTTTCTTTAATTTCATAATTCTTTTCTAAAGAGGACCACCACCTCTATGAAAATGGGAAGGAGGAGAATTAGTTCCCTCGAATGTTATCATTAAAATTTGGTCAATCCCAACAATCAATAACACCATTGGATATTTTCTCCTTTTTATCAAGAGTATGCTTTCAATCATTTATTGTACAAGGTTAAAACCAACATTTTGTTCTATGTTAATAGTCATACTTGTACTAGAGTATAAATCCTTGAGTATTTGTAGTTTTTTTATAATATCATAGGAATTCCTCACCATAAGAACAATATCATGAGCATAAAGGAGGAGGATGTTGATTATAACAACCAGAGTCATGCCAACACATCCAACTCCTTCCAAAAAATATTCTAGATTGGCAAATATGTATTTGTCAAAAAGGATAGACGATAGGCGACAACCTTGCTTGACTCATATATTAAAATTAATTTCTTCCAACCAACCCTTGGTGTTCCTAAACATGGAATAAATGCTCTCATACAACTTTCCCATAACATCTCTCATTTTGATAAGGAAATGTCAACTCTTCTAACATATTCCAAAGTGTGGTTTTCAACATTGTGTCAAGATCTTTTCTAAGGTGAACAAAACAGCAAAATATATTATTTTTATTATTACAACACTCCTCTACAACGATCCTAAGCATAAAAAGGTGGTCCAAAATTGGATGTTAGCTCCTAAATTTGATGTGGATTTTATCTCTTTAGCCTTGGCTTTCTAACCACATGCCAATATTCTTTTGCAAAATAATCTCACATAGCTTGCTCAAAATGGGGCCAATAATAATGACCCTATAATAAGAGGGATTGTTTTTATCCACACTTCTAGAAGTAGGTACTTTATATCCAGGATTTAAGGAAACATCACTTGGCTTCTAAATTGAAGAGATTGTGTATGTGAGGGATGAAAAATAGCCCTCAAAATTTTAGGATTTTAACATGGTAGTATTTGGTGTCCTTATCATTTTACCCTAGTTTCTATGTCTTCCACAGAGAAATCTTCATCTTCAAATTTCTTTGGATATGGCTTAAATAGGTGTAAAATATTTTCTTGCTTTCTATTTATATAACACTTTTTTTTCCTTTTTAATTATGGATTTGTAGCTATTTATCTTATCATATTTAAAAACACATTAGAAACATATTTAATCACTTTTCTAACATTTTTACAATCATTAGTATTATTTTTCTTTTTGCTTAAAAGCTTAATAAAGAACTTGTTAATGAAGTAGAAAGAATTCTTATAAAATCATAATATAGGTCTTCAATGTTGTTCTTATAAGATACAGTTAAAAGTTATCAAAAAATCCAGTGCCTTTTATTTCCCAAAAGAAAGTGCCTTTCATTATCAAAATTTTCTTCAATGGAGCTTTGTGCATTACAGAGTATAAAGTTAGGGTTACACATTTATGATTAGAGTTGGGTAAAGAGTCAAAATTAACTATCTGGTTGTATGTATGTGTATATATATATATATATATATATATATATATATATATATATATATATATATATATATATATATTTATATATATATATAATATATATTATATATATATATATATATATATATAGATATATATATATATATATGCATGACAACTACTAGTACCCCATGAATATTGATCCATCCAATTGTTCTTAGACTATTGCAAATTATTTAGATCTTGAGAAGTGCATTCTTGATTAAACTTAATATCAAAGAAATTCTTAATTAGATTTTAAATTTTCTTTATTTTTTATCAAATAAAATCAACTACTTATAATACTATAAAATATAATTAATAATAAAAAATATCATTATATTAATCTAAATTTATTTCAACTTATTAATTAAATTTAAAAATTTAAAAATACAAACTTATTATGTTTAAATAATTAAATAAAATATATTAATTATTTAAATAATTAATTTATTGATATCACTTACCTACATTTTCCCATGCATAGCAAATTATATTTTATAATTGGTTACTTTCGACATAATAAATATTCCTCATATAAAACATGTAACATACATACCTACTTTTGTTGCTTTCAAGTTAATGTAGCTTTAATAAAACATGAAAAAGTTACATGGAAACAATAGGTTCGGTTGCTCTTTAAGTAGACGGATGGGAGTACACTCTAACTCGATAGCTAAAGTTAGAAAGGAATTATGATTTCCAAAGTTGATTGGGATACTACTTTCCATGAATGAATAATAAGGACTATTCACAACATCTCATTCAGTGAGAAGGATAAGCAAGCTACAAACTAAATTTCTTGCACATTTCTGGTTTATCTCTTGACCGTGTGTGGTTACTTTCTAATTATCATATTCAGTCGAGAGTGATGGAAGTTAGGAATCAAATCTCTTGTACATTCGCGATTGCTTTATAATTATCAAATTTTTCGAGTTGAAGAAAAGACTCGAGATTTTATTTTTCCTTGAATAGAGGATACTCTGGTTAAGTGGCAGTAACTTCTTCAACCCCGTGTAAAGAAAGAGACCACAGGACTGAATTTGGTTTGTGGAGAGGTGATGGAAAAGTAGGAGCCTTCTTTTGCTTCAAAGGAGGACCATCTGGTCCCTAGGGAAGTTAAACTACACCCCCTGAATAATCAGGGGTTGAACGGTATTCGGATTTGATTGAACTTGAAAGAAAACGACAAAGAAAGAGACCCCAGGAATGAATTCAATTTGATGGTGACGTTTAATTGATTTGATTAAGGAAGGCAGGGAAAAAAATGGTAGCAAGTTTAGGCGTGTAAAATCTCTGTGGCGTAGGGGTTGTTTAATAATAATTCAAATAGAAGGAAAGACGATCAGTGCATATATTTGTCCTCTCCACTCATGGCATGCTTATGCGTAAAAAAAACCGTCCCTAAGAGATATTTCCTTTGATCTCTGCATTTTGCCTGCCTTGCTTTACTTGTGACAGAATTCCTGACTCTCCCGATTCGTATCTGCACATCGAAATTAGTATGGCGCGGACGGCACTTGTGAAGGGTACCAACACCATATGCCACAATTGGTTCCGCTAGTCTTTTTCAGGCATCAAACTCCAGTTGACGGACTGTCGTTTCCTATTTTAGCTCTCTGCCACGCCATGACAATATGAGTAACTGGATCGGTGCAAAACTCATTAACCCCTGCCATGCCATGCCATGCCACGCCATGAGATCAGAGTAATAATAAAATACGAAAAATATACTGAAGCACGTCAGGAAAGGGTCAAAGCCACGGTGAAGACTCTACAAAAAGAATCTGGACCGGATGGCTGCTTCTGACCTAATGGCATTTATGAACTTATAGGATTAGCAGATCAATAGCGAGGAGGAGGGCATTCTTGATCTTGTGAAATTAAAAGTTGCAGCTGGTGCACGGATTGCTTTATTCATCCAAGAAAAGATATTACAGCCTCCACCTACCTACTTCGTTCCTTTGTCCTGAATCAATCAAGCAGGCTGCAACATGGGGCGTGGAAAAATAGAGATCAAGAGGATCGAAAACACTACCAATAGACAAGTGACCTTTTCCAAACGTAGGAGTGGCCTTCTGAAGAAAGCCCACGAGCTATCTGTCCTATGCGATGCGGAACTCGGGCTGATCATTTTTTCGAGCACGGGCAAGCTATTCGAGTACGCAACAGCTACCTCCAGGTTAGTGAAATCAATTACCAGATCGCTCCATTCGAATCTTTAAGAAAATTCATATGTATATGTGCTTCATGAACCTGCTTGTCTTTCTCATGATGAGATAATAATTCGTTACCTGTTCAACTTCAATTTCTGATAATTGCCTATCTCTAGCTTTCCATGCCTGTTCACTCTATAGTTAATGAATAATTTCCTTTCATATAATGTCTGTCTTCTGTCCTCTCTTTCCTTTGACTGATTTTTTTCTTTGAAGAAATGCTGCTTTAAAGGCCCTACAGCGTCATATAATTGCAGATTTAACGTTCTCCCAGTGCTCAGACCACCACAATACCTGTTTTTATCAGAAGACTATGCGAGGAAAAAGAATAAAAATATTATTTAGATATAATTTAGTTAAAGTGGTTAAAGGTTAAAGGCCGCATGTTCGTTTTTGAAAGATAATCTGCTTCCCAACGAGAAAAGAGGAGTTCAAATTGTGTAATATATTGAGAAACTTTGATTGTATTACTAGTAGCTTGACTCTCTAGACGAGCTTTTAAATACTCGTTTGCCATGTCGCTCTTTATAAGGATTTCTGTGACAGACACACATATTAATCCTGCTGCTAGAAAGGGCAGAAGCTAGTCCTATCCTCTACAGATCGCAGATCGGAATTTTTATTATTAGTAGCATCTGATCTGTGTATCAAACGAAGTTTTATTAATACAGTACCCCTCATTAGTGATATCGCCACGAAGGTATTAAAACCCTAGTGAAGGTATTCACAACCCTTTTATTGATATGAGTTCTATGATCATGGTTCGGTTCGATTTGAAAGAAGGCGGAGTTTTATTATGAGGTTATTTAGTTGAAAGGAGCATTCTTCAATTCAGTATCGAAAAAGAGTGTAACGTAGATCTGTGCTGGAAATTCAAAAGATTATGCGGCCTGCCCGCTGTTTTCTACAGATGGGAGAATAGATCGGCCATTGATCAGTAGGGTCTCATTGTGGTCTCGGATTACACAGGCCTAGAGATTGGCTGTCCACATGGATCCAATATGTGTTAATAATTTCATTGAGAAATTAATGATCGTCATTTTGCATACCGGAGGAAGAGAGTTGCAGAATTTGTAGCTGTCATGGCTATTGATTTGTGAGGATATGTGGATGTTAAATAAGAACTTACCTTGTGCGTTATTGTTTTTCTTGGACAACATCCTATTTTAGGGTTATGACATGGATCGAGCCACCAGCCACTTCGTATAAGTTGTCAGTTTTGTAATCCCCATAAGCATAACTCTCTCTAGGTAGAGGCTAGAACATAGATTATGGTCTGCACATAAGAACTACGAACACTAAAATATCCAAAAAGCTTCTTCTACCATAAATTGGATTACGTTAAACGGAAAATTCGCAATTTTATTGCTATTTTGTGATTATAAATTAAACGAGTAGGCAGAACTTCGGGGAACATGAAAGAATGCAACTGTTACAGCTCATTTGTCAACTTCCAGCCCTGCGGAAACAACCAGTTCTTGTAAAATTGCACGAGACAGGAGCTTAGCCATGGCTATTTCGGTGGAGCAGACAAGAAAGAATTGCAGGAATGAGTAATGGCACAGACTCATCGTTCCAGGAATCAGCTTGGCCAAATGTACTTGAGTTTATGATTTATGAAAACCTGATTTATGAAAACCGTCTCTTCTCAAACCTGAAGGGTTCTCAAAACAACAAAAAGGTAATTATAGCTGAAAGTTTTTGGTACACTTCATTGTGCATCTAAACATCTACGTTCCTGAAGTGTTGACAGGTGAAGCCTTTCTACCTTCATGAACAATGAATTTCATATATATATATATATGAGAGATATTATCATATTATTATATTTTTCAAAATTCATATAATGTGGAATAACAAAAATATCAATGCCAGTTACCAATAAAATATTTTAATACAAATATATTGAATATATTTAAAAATATATTATAATAAAAAAATCATTTTAATTTGGGTTGATAAAATGTCTCAATGTACAATATTTTAATAGCAATTATGTATATATTATATACCATTTAAAAAAATTATCTATATATCAAGAAAATAAGTTTTAATGGTTAAAACATTTATTTGGTACTATATATACTATATATAGCATTCAAAAATACAATTTAAATAATGAAAAATTACACATTGTATTTTGTTTGCATGTTAGATCAATAGTTAAGATGGATCTATGGTGGTTTTCTTATTAACCCTCATTTTTTATTTTTGTAGTTTAGGTTGATCACCTACTATAATATCTTAGTTTCCCTTTCCCTATAACTCTTTATCACCTCACAATTTCTCCTTAAATTTTGATATAATAATATTCTTAATAGTATTGATATTGTACAAAATGACATTCTCCTTTATCCCCAAATTGTCTCACCAACACTAGGCATCCTTATGCCATCCCCACCTGAGGTTTTTTCCAAAGTTAGAATAAATTTATAAAACCTCTTAGCTTCCATGCTGTTTAATTTCTTCTCAAGCATAAAATACCTAGTCATACACATGCTTTCAATTGGGGAAAAGATTGCTTCAATCAAAATGATAGGATATGGAGTAGTTCCTTTAATATTGAGATTGTAGGTTATAAACTACTTTATTATTTGTTCAATCTTCCTCCATGACTCTTGGGAGATTCTTAAACCCCAAAACTCACATCCATATTGAATAACAAGGGTGATCAAGTCTCACAAATGAGTTTTTTTTTTTTAATCTTGGTTTGCTAACTTATAACTTTTTTCAAGCCCATAATAAACTTTCCCAACCTCCATTTATTTTTTCTCAATTATCTAATTCTAATTGAGCTTGTAATGGACATCAATTCGAAGATGTTTGTATGAAATAATTTCCTCCAATTAATTTTCATATGTGAAGTTTTTGGATTTAATTATCATGACTTTATTTTTGTTACTGTTAATAGTCATAACCATCTTGGAGGATTCTTAGTTAATTGTGAAGATCATAATGGATCCTTGTCCAAAGAATAATACCAGTAAGGTTGGGGCCAACAAAACCTGTGCCTTAAACACTCTTCCAACTTCTCAATTTATTGCCCAAAAGGGTAGGGGATAAAGGAGATGCTTGTTTGACTTCAATATTACATTTAATTTCTTCTGAAAAACCCTCATTGTTCCTAAATTGGAAATAAAATTCTATTACATCCTTGTCACAACAACCCTCAACTTGAGGGAAAGCATTATCTTCTCCACCCTCTCAACAATTTTGTCCGAGGAATAGTGTCAAAAGCTTTTAAAGGCAATGAAATAACAAAACAATTCAATTTTAATATTATTGAATTCCTCTACAATCATCGTGAGAGTAACAAGGTGATCCATAATTGAATGATGTACCCTAAACCCGACTTGGCCTTAACTCTTTTTCTGTGGCTTTCTAGCCTTAGGATATTCTTCTTTTCCAAAATAATTTTCTATAGCCGAGATAAAATGTGGCTAATAATAATGGCTCTATAATTATACAGAATTATTGTATCCCCACTTTTAAAGATATGCACAATGAGTCTCATCTAATGCATATGGATATGGAACTCTTTACAAGAAAAATTTCACCAATCGGATATTCTTTGTCCATTTATAAAAAAAAAAAATTCCATTTGGTTCTATTTTTAACATATATTATTACACAGATAATATTTGCAAAAAATACCAATTTTAATAGTAAATTACATGTCCTTTATCAAATATTCTTTAACATTCTATATCTATGATTCTTCAAATTAGAATAGTCCCTTAGAATACCTTACATAGGTATAATATTTGGATCCTCAAAAAATACTTTGCTTAGGGAAGCCTTGCTTCATTGAAAATTCAAGAGCTTATGTGTGTGAGAAATGAGGATAGACCCTCCCATTTTAAAATTTTAAACATGGCAAACTTCAATATCTTTAACTTTCCCATAAGCGAGCCAATTAAGCCCAAAATGAAATTCTTCCAGAGAAAATATATCATCCTCTCTAGGGTCATTTGAAATGATTTCCATTGTGTTAGGGGATTTATAAAGGTTTTTAAGGCAAAAAATATAGTTCTTCAAGGGAATCAAATTATTTTCTTTAGTTTTATGAATCAGAATTTTCTTATCAAGATTTAAATAATTTTTAGGAGCATCCCTAGTTGCTTCTCTACCAATTTTACAATCATTATGATACAACATTTGGTAGTTTCTATTATGCTTTTTATATGACACCTTAATAGAGAACTTGCTAATGGAAGTAGATACTATAGTAAAATTATGCTAAAGGTTTTAAATGTTATCCTTAGAAGTTAAGAGGTGCAAATCCCTATTTAATCCATTAAGAAGAGATCAATTTTAATTTTGTTGAAAAAAATGCCTTTGATTCCACAATTCTCTTGCATGTGGCTTTTGTATAAGGCACATTTTAGACTTAAGGTTAAAGTTATATGACCAAAGTTATTTTCATGGTAATTTAAGAGGTCAAAATTTACTACTTGGTTGGAAATAGGAATATGTAATATAACATAATCCACGACACTATTATCAATCCCATGCATATAAGTCCTTTGGTTGGAGTTTAGCCACTTGATTACACCATTTAAAACTATAAGGTCTCGAGAACCATAGAACTTGACTAAATTAATATCAAATAAATTATCAAATGGGTCTTTAGAGTTTCTTTTGTATCTACTAGCTAAAAGAAGATCCCCATCTAACCAAAGAGGTTGAGGGTTTTAATAATTTCTTAGAAGGATATCTTAGCTAGTTGTGGTTCTAGCATCAAATTATCATGAGAAAAGGATATTATGTTCATTCCTCATAGTTTGAATATATTTTTATAACATATTATAATGGAATTTTTTATCTAGTTTATTTTTCTTATAAAAAGTAGAGTTGATAGGTGTAAAATAACAAATTTCAATATAAATCCTATTAGCATTAATGCAATAGATTTTGATCCAAATGTACTAGTTGAGGGGGTCTATCTTATGAAGTGGAGTGTTAGGAAAAACATTCATTTTGATATAACAGGTTATTCCTCCAATTTCCTTGTAGGAATATTTCTTATTCCATGTTGAGCACAATGAATTGATCTATGTGACGGACCTTAAACCTGTCATGATCCTAAGTCTCAAATAAAAATATAATAACAATATCATTTGAGATCTAACTTAACATAAGACTATCATGCCATGGAAACAAACAACAATTCCAAAAGAGGATCTAGAGTGTTCCAAATTCATATGTATTACCCTTATTCTGGTCTCTATCCCTAATAATAACTTTCCTATTTATAATGATTTCTCATTTCCATTCCTTTCTTGATTCCTTTACCTTTTGAAGCTCCTTTCTTAACTTTGTTTTTCTAGAATGATTTCATCATATATAAAGACCCTTGTCCATTTTAAACTTGGAGATTTATTTAGTATGTCAAATTTATGATCACGATAACTTACCCTAGCACACATCAATCTATATTTATTCTCGAGTATCTTTCCCAACCTTCTTGCTTCAATTAGAGTTGTTTCAAATTTTGACTTAATGTTTTATTCTTTTACTATTGCTAGTGTGTCTTCATTTTGTTCTTTTATACCAACAATTATAAAATTCAAGGCTCTTTTATTATGCTCGTGATCCAACTCAATTTTCTTGTTCATTTTCTCTTTGATAAGTTTGCTATCTAGTTTATTTTCCATACTACTTATGGAAAAAATGTTATTTAGTTTAACTATTAACCTTTTTATCCCATCTCTCAAGGATAAAATTTCTTCAATTATATATTGTTTTTTATTTTCCGTATCTTGTAGCCTACACTCAATATTTGTAGTTGAGTTACAAACCCTAACAAGTTTTCTCTAACTTTTCTATTAATAGTTTTAATTTTTTGTCAAGAATTAGTGCTAACCCTATTTTATATTCTACTTCTCTCTATTCTCTTATTTTATCTAATGAATCAATGTGATCATGAAGACTCTCTAGGGTGGCTTCACGTGGCCTCCCATTACTCGATTGAGGCTTTGGTTGCTCAATGTATTATCCTAGAGTTACTGTCAACATTTTATTGTAGAATTATTACCATTTTAAGGTTATAAATCATGGATTTTATACCTAACTACATAAATATTCACGACACCTTAAATATTCATAGTAGTTAAAATTAATTCCTATAAATATTTCTTGCAATATGTATGATAAAACAATAAAGACCAATATTGATTGCAAATAATTAGTCTCCTCAAGCTTTGCGACTTTGATGGTTTTTTAGGTGTCGACGTTTTCAGTGGCTCGATAACTACCTAAGGGGGATATGTTCCTACACTCCCTTAGCTTTCTCTCAATATGGATTATTTCAACTCATTGGTTACAAATGGTCCAAGTCTTTAGAAGGAAAATCCTTCTTGTTTCATTAAGAAATTGGAGGAAATCCCAAATGTAGAGGTATTTCCACCTTTGTTAAGAAACTGAGCTCTACAACTGGTTGAGCATGGTCTCGTGGGCCATTTCATGGGAATTTAGCCCTCCCCACATTATGTGAGGTTGTGGGTGGAAAAAATTGGAAACCTGTGATCAAGGATTCCAACTCTTTGGCCTTTTGCAACAAAGGATTTTTTACTTTCTTATTCGAAATCAAGGTAGTCAAGACCCGATCTTGTGAATTGGACCTTTTTTCATGGGGGGTCAAGGGTTATATCTGGATTGGTAGAGACCATATTTTAATTTCGAAAGTAATCCTCCATTTTCAATCCCAATATGGGTGAAACTCCCATTTTTTTCCATTGCATCATTGGAATGATACCACTTTCAGAAGTATTAACAATTCCCTTGGAAAGTATATCAATTTTGCTAAGCTAAAAGAGGGGTTTTCCTCTTGTGTCAAGATTTTCATGGAAATGGATCTGGATAAGAGACTCCCAATAGCCACAGATATCAATCTAGATAGTTGGTCCCATATCCAAGAGGTAGAAATGATCATCTTCCATTCAAATGAAAAGTATGCCATGAATACGACCACTTTGTAAAAATATTTAAAAAGAAATGGGATGAGAAACAAAGAAAAAGAGAGGAAGGAGAACAATGGAAACAACAAAAAATGAGAATAGGTCTAGTAAAACAACAAAGCAACTCACCAAGGAAACTAGATCAAATTAGGAATAAAGGAAAAGTACTAGCCTCCCACATAAAACCTAATCCTAGAAGTGGAAAAGGAAGGAACAAAGGGAAGAAAGAAAATAATAATATATATGAGGCATTAACTATGGTGAATGAAGAAGGAGAAATTTCAAAAAATAACCTCTCCTCACAAGAGAAAGATCAAAATTCAATATAAGATCCAAATCCACAAAAAAATTAAGGAAAATATGTTGTCATTAGAATAATCTCTTATGGAATTAGCACGACAAATCATGGATAATTCTATGGAGGATGAAGAATTCCTCTCTCCTAAAAACACTAATATTGGGTTGTACTTTCTGAGTTCGAAAGAAGAGAAACCAAAGGATTAGAAGGAAAAATAATTAGAGAGGATCCAATGAAAGGCTCGTTAAAATACTAACAGAGAGGTGGTATTGGAGAAAATGGAAAAATATAAGGAATGGGGCACTCATTCAAGTCTAGCTCCAAAACTCAAAGGATATAGAAACACCAAAAAAGGAGAAAACTATGACCCTCAGCAAGGGACAACTTATATAAGCAGTAAGTAATGAAGGTTCTCTCTTGGAATTGTATGGAATAGTTTCAAAAATATGAAAGGAGGAGGTGAAGTCGTTAATCAAGAAATAATGGAAATTAGTTCTCCTACTCTAGGAGAAAAAATGGGGGATCAAGAGATCCTTCAAAAACATCATAATATTTGGAATGGTAATGTGGGATTCTTTCTATTAGAGACTTAGGTGGTGTTTCCACCGTATGAGCTCAATCATCACTTAGGTTTCTTGATCATCATTTTTCCACCCACTAGTTTGTTGCCATATTTCTTCATATCCCCTCAAATTATCTATGCTCTTTTGTTAATATCTATATGCGAGTAAAATTTTGAGAAAAACAAGAATGTTGGGATTTTTTGTTAACTCTTGCAGATTTCATCTTTGGATCTGATTTCATATCTAGAGGAGATTTTAATACAAATCTACATCAGTGGGAAAAGAAATGGGGATCTTGTGTTATATATCACTTTTAAGAAAATTTAGAAGATCTCATCTAGAATTAAATTTGTTGGACATATAACATTCCTCTAACAAATTCACTTGTACCAACAAATGATTTGAACCAAGCCATATTGTTGCTCATTTATATATCATAATAATGGAATTACTCTTGTCTCAAAATATATTGGTCTATTCTCGACTCCTTCCTTCGAATAGTTTGGATTACAAACCAATTGTTCTTGAAATCACTGAAAATGTTGATTTTGGTCCCCTTCCCTTCTATTATTATCCAATTTGGGAAATAAAGTGGGTTTCAATTATCAGGTAAAGGAAGTATGGAGTGACTTGGTCATGGGCATCTTGATGACAATCTAGGAAAATAATATTAAGCAATTAAAAATCACATTGAATATGTGGGCTCGAGAACAACAAATAGAGAGACAATTAGTGGTATAGGAACATGAAAAGAGAATGGAATTTATACAATTATAAATAGAGGATGGGTTTGTGACAAGTGGCCTATTTGAGGAATAAAGGGGATAATTTGTAACCTATCATAAAGCAATAAAAGAGGAATAGGAAATTTGGTGTTTAAAGTTTCAGAGTATTTGGTTAAAGGAGAGAGATGAATAATATTTTTTTCATAAAAAGGAAAAGATCCAAGTTTGGAAAAATAACAAAAAGGAGATAACAAGAGCTGCTGAAAACTAAAACTTTACTCAACTAAAGGAGGAGGACATATGTCACTTTAGTGATTTGTACAACACTACAACCCTAGGTCGATAAGAAGTTGAATTATCAATGTTTGAATAGATTCTAGAATCTATATCACAGGAGGATAACCTTTATTTCATAAAGGAGGACAAAAAGAGGAAATATGTCAACTAGTATTCTCCCTCAACCCAAAAAAAGCTCTACGACTAGATGGATTTTCTACCCATTTCTATCATCATTTTTAGAAGGTAATAATTTTTTTTTTTTGCATAATAGTGGATTACACTTTTAAGAATAATTGCATGGGGAGGGATTTAACTATTCCTTTTTAGCATTGATTCCAAAATAATTAATCCCTACTTATTTTTCAAGATTCAGGCCTATTTCCCTTTGTAATGTTTCCCATAAAGTGATCTCTAATATTTTGGCTAGAAGACTTAAACCCCTTCTTTTAAAAATAATATCAGAAATCAAAGAGGTTTTGTGCAATAGAGAAAAATATTTGACAAAGTCATTCTTGTTTAAGATACCATCAATTACAGTCAAAATCGGGAAGATAAAGGCATGATTCTCAAACTTGACATGGAATATTCCTTTGATAGAGTGAATCAGGAATTACTATTTAAGGTGATGAAAAAATTTGGATTTGATGCTAAATTCATTCATTGGGTTTTTCTTTACATAAAATCATATTGGATTGTGCCCTGAGTTAATGGGAGAGAAGCTGGATTTTTTTCATGCCTCGCAAAGCCTTCACTAAGGTTTCCCCTTATCTCCCTTCTTGTATGTCATTATGAAAAATTCCCTCAGTCATAGATTGGAATTTGAAAGAACATGTGAGAACCTCCTAGGAATCAAGTTTGTTAGAGCTATCAAGAGCATCATTTACTATTAATTTTTTGATGACACACTTTTGATGGGTGGAGCTTTCGTACTAATAGCACAAATACTTAAAAGGGTTCTAGATGATTTTGTTGAAGCTTTGGGAGGTAAAAAAATTCTAGGTAATCTTATATGTATACATGGAATGTTTCATTTCAAACGAAGAGACACATTAGAAGAACAATGGGCTTTCAATTAGTGTGAAAATGGAATGAATTTGAGTATTTATGCACTCTTATTTTCCTAAAATCACACTCAAACCAATCTTGTGAAGGTGTTCTTTCCGAATTCAAGGGAAATTTCATTGTCTGGGGAGCTATATGGCTCAATATTTCAAGGCATGTTGTTTTGATCAAAGTAGTCTTCTCTACTTTACCATTTTATCGATTCTCAACACCTATTGCTCCACATAGCATTAGCTATAATTTACCAGAAGAATTTTGCAAGTTTCTATGTGAAAGAGGAAAAAAAAGCACAAAGAAATTCCATTTGATTAAATGGGTTACTATGAAGCATCCTAAAAATCATGGAGGGCTTGGAATTAGGGACCCTATACTATTGAATAAATAAATAGTGGAAAATGATTTTGAGATTCATTTCCCAAGAAGAAGACTAGATGAAGGAAGTTCTCAAGCCTAAATAACTTCAAGGATAAATAATAAGAAGTCTAGATTCAATTCAAGCCTCAAGAGGGTGCTCCCCTATCTGAAAATTATTTGTATTAGTGACCCCTCTCATTCATTCAATTTTGTATTGAAAGACGAGAAATGGGGAAAATATAAACTTGTGGACTAGTAAAATAATAGATCAATTGCCAATGTAACATTTCTAGGAGTTTCTTCCTCTAAGATAATTCTTATGTGCTCAAAGAAAATTCACCCTAGATAATATTTTCAATTGGGATGAGGAAAATAATTGGGCTAGATGGATCCTTAGAACTATTCCACAAAACGTTTATCCCTCTACCTTCAAGCTTCATGATTGATAGGTGGTATGTGCTCCATGGAGCTGAGAGGAAGTACATCAAGTAGGATTCAATGCCTTGGTTTATTTGGAGAAGTAGGGATACATCTCTTTTGTCTTCTAGTCTCAAGTTCCCTCAAATCTCAGCACTTAGAAAAAAATATGGAAGGTTAATTCTAATATAGAGGTAAACTCCTTTTGTTAGCTTCTTGCTCATAGAAAAATTATGAAAATTGAGAATTTAAGAAAGAGCCACATTCATGGTCCCTCTCAATGTCCTATTTTCTTGCATCAATCAGAAGACATCTCTCATAACTTTCTGGATTGTGATTATACTAGAGAAGTTTGGATGGAAACAATTGCCCCACTCTCCAGTAGAGTGAAATGGCCCTCTGATTTTTAAGATTTTTATATTACTGGAAAAAAAATTATGTTGGAAGATTTTAGAGGAAACCTATATTCAAAAATTATTGAGAAGCTTCCCCAAACATTTATATATTGGAAAATATGGTTAGAAAGGAATAATGCAATCTTTAATAACATGAATATTCGTTCCCACATCACAACAGTGAAATCAATCTCATTGTGTGTTGAATTTGGAGATCAAAATATAAACCCAGACTCTTCTCAACAAACCTTAAACCAAATGGAATGGGATCGACTTAGAAATTTTATAGTTTATAGTTTTAGAACGAGTTTGAAAATGAAATATGGAAGCTAAGACTGACATAGGTAGAATTAAGAGAACAGAAGAGCTCACAACAAGGTTGGATT
The DNA here is from genome assembly GCA_000404065.3 of Pinus taeda. Classification (NCBI taxonomy): domain Eukaryota; kingdom Viridiplantae; phylum Streptophyta; class Pinopsida; order Pinales; family Pinaceae; genus Pinus; species Pinus taeda. The sequence goes on along the minus strand of APFE030030571.1, from coordinate 55,775 downwards.
CTCTATTTTCATGGGTCATCCAAAAGAAACCAAAGGATGGCACGACGGGGAGGGTTAATCTATGGCCTTGAGGGGGACAATGTATTCAAGTACTCTTGGGGGCTTGGTCATATGAAAAATAATCCATCTTTTTGTTCTCATATATATCCTCCTTAGGAAAATCATGTATTTCTATTGGAAAGGAGGAAACAATTGGGAAATTTTGATGAATTAGTTGTGCAATGTCTAATGTATTTAATGAGAACTAGGTGTAGAACTATATAATACAAATACTCTTTCCAGTTAAAATAATAATAATAATAAGAATTTCCTTAAATGTATTGTAATATGTATACTTAGAAAAATTTCCACAAATATTCACCATAAATAAAATTAATTCACCAGAACATGTGTTTCGTCCTAAGAGGTCACAGGTTGAAAACCAGAGGGGGGTAGAGTATGTATGCCTCCATAGACTTAGCAGTCAAATCGTTCTGCAGAGGTGGGTCCCTTGCCCCACAAACAAGGGGGTCTCATACACCAATTTGGTGTCTAGCTTGGCACGTGAAGAAATTTGATCCCCCTCGGCTCATGGACCTATGCTTGTTCTATAGGCTAGTATGAGGGAATGTGTGCATCTGTACCCCTTTAAAATAAAGAAAATAAAAATTATGTTCTAAATAGAAAAATAATGTGCTATAATTAGAAAAAATAAATATTATGTTGTAAAGTAATTAGAAGTAAAACTTTGTGTAAATATGTTTAAATCTTATACTTTTCAAAAATATTTCAACAAGAGATCTAAAGAAACTATTTGAATATCTATGTTAACTTATTTGGATATCAACTTCATATATATCTATATATAGAAAAAAGTAAGCTTTTATTGTTAAAATTTGTATTTGTATTTATCATTTAAAAATAAAATTTAAGCAAATAAAAATAACACATTGTATTTTTCACTCTAAAAAAAATTAAACATCAAGAAATTTGATCCCTCTCGGCTCATGTTAGATCTGTACTTAAGATGGATCTATGCTGGTTATATAGCCCTCTATGAGGGGATGTGTAAGTTTGTCCGTTCATTTTTGCCCCTTTAAAACAAAAATAAAAATAAAAAATATGTTCTAAATAGAAAAATAATGTCTACTATAATTAGAAAAAAAATGAATATTACGCTCTAAAGGAATTAGAAGTAAAAAAATCTGTGAATCACATGTTTAAATCTTATAATTTTCAAAAATATCTTAACAAGAGATTTAAATAAACTAATTGAAGATCTATGTAACTAATTTATGTTGGTATCACTCATTTTATATTATTATTTAATATATTATATATAATTTATATAATAGTTTTGGTAATTTGTTTGTCTATAATACCTTATTGCATTGAAAATTACAATTTAAACAATGAAAAATAATACATTGTACTTTTCATTTTAAAAAAGTTTGCACATGAAGAAATTTAATCCCTCTCAACTCATTTTTTTCTTTTTCGAGGGAAAAATCGCAATTTTATTCATTTGAACAAAATTACACATAGTAGATGTTAAAAGCATATGCATAATAATAGATCCTGGTGAATCAAATAAAAACTCATCAGAGAGATTTACCATGTTCTATTCTTTCCTACCTATCTTTTTTTCCACTTTTCGCTAACCACTAGAGTTGGGTTTGGATGATACAATGGTTCTTTGAGTCTCATTTATATTTGACAGGATTTCTTTGTCAGAATCCAAACCTTCTATTGGGTCCCTATAATACTAGTGATTACCCCATTACTATTGTAGTTGTACCCCTTATTAATATTTTTGTGCCCCTATTGCCCCCATATTGTTATTACTGTGCCCCATAGAATCCCTCTATTGTTATTTTTGAGGCTTTATATTATTATTGTTAGGTTGGCTGGTTATATTGTGACTCCTTAGACTCCTATATATAGAAAGGAGGTCTTTTCATTTGTATCATCCAAGAATTGTTCATTTATGTAATGTAAAGGAGGTTTCCCCCTCGAAGAGGATGAATTCTAAGGCGTTGATCTATCTTTTCTATCCTTTCTTGAGCTAGTTACATAACATTTGGTATGAGAGCTTTGGATTCTAGGGTTTTCCTGCTCCAAACAGGTCATTGTGGCATTTTCGCAATAACTTTTTTCTGTGATGTTTCAGAAGCTAAAAAAAAACCATTTGAGAAGACATCGCATTGAATCTCGGGTCTGAATTTCAGAGTGTTTTACGCTATATTTTCGGAGATATGATCTCAGGAAATTGGTCTGTGTGCAAACTCCTAAATTACATTCCAAACAGATGACTTGGGGAAAATCATCATAACTTTTTCTCTGAGCATTGGATTCAAATTTCGTAAGAAGGTGTAGAAATAGAACAAGTTGTAGTTTCTTGTATATGCTTTCTAGAGCCAAAAGACGAAACAAGGATTCATGGCATGTCGTACAAGTTCGCCCTACTGAATTAGTCCATAATCAGGTCACTGTGGGAGATTTCACATAACTCTTCCTTGGAGAATCCAATTTGGATCAGACTGGTGGCATTGTAAAGAGGACACAGAGGGCTACTTCAGGTCACGATTTCAAAAGTGGATGACTTGAAAGTATAGAGATACGTCATAGGAAATATCAAGCTCCTACAAAGTGAGAAAAGGTGTGTAGATTCTTTTAAATTTTTGCTTAAGATTGGTTTCAAATTTATTTTGAAGGAATTCAAAGGGCATAGTAGAGCATTATTATCGGTAACTAATGCCCCGAGGAAAGAAAATTCAAACACCTATTAAGGAACCTGAAAGCTCTAGCATGACTCATGAAGAAGAGGAAGAAATGCTAGATGATATATCAAAATTACAAGAACAAGTGCAACACGTGTCACTTGCACAAAAAGCAACAAAATCTAAGATGGATGGTTTAAGGAAAGATGTAGAAGCTAAGGTGGATGGTTTAGAAGCTAAGATGGATGGCATGGAAGCTAAGATGAATGGAATGGATGCTAAGATGAATGGCATGGACGCTAAAATTGATGGCATGGATGATAAGATGGAAGAATTGACAATAAATATGAATAAGTTGCTACAAGAAATGATCACTAATGGTGAAAAGGTACTAAAGGAAACTCATGATGAGAATAAAAGAAATTTTAATCATGATTCCATAGACTCTAATGTTGGATCGAAGACCCACCATATTCCAAAAATCGATATGAGGAAGTTTGATGGCAAGGATCTCGCAACATGGATATTACAGATGGAGAAATTTTTCAATCTCAATAATGTACAAAACACATAAAAGGTATGTATGGCAACTTTATATTTGGAACCAAATCAGTTTGTATTGTATTAATGGCTTTGCTCTCGTACACAATTTATCACTTGGGCAATTTTTATGGAAGAATTGATAGCACATTACGAGGATACAAAAAGAAACACCTTTTTTAGCCAGTTGATAAGTCTTAAACAAAAGGGTTCAATAATGGAGTACATTGAGGAGTTCCAAAAATTGAACATAAGGGTAAAAGATATTCCAGAGGATCATAGGATTGATTTGTTCATAGGGTATTTAAAGGATAATATCCAACATGATGTTCGCCTTGGAAACTGATTCATTAAGGAAGGCATTCAGGTAGCAAGAAAATGGAAAGCAATATTGGAACCAAGAAGGCATACACTCTCAACTTATAAAGATGGAAGTGTTTCCTTAGTCTTCCAAACCTATAAGGTTGACACACACAAATTGGAAAAAAAGCAAAGGGGATTTGTTACAGTTGTGATAGAAAATACACTAAAGGTCATAAGTGTGCTGAGAAGAAATCATTCTACATAGATTGTGAAGAGGAAGAAGAAAAGGAGCAAGAAAGGTCAAAAGAAGAGGATATACTCCAGGAACAAAGCCGAGATGAAGAAAAAATAAATCCGACCATATATTGTAATTGGTGTGAATTACTACTCCTCAAACCATCAAGATAGAAGGACAAAGCAAGAAGAAAAAGGTAATAGTGTTGATTGATTCAGGAAGGCGGCCTCAAAACCATGGGTTTTCTGAATTCGATTGCTTTATCGGGTCTCATGTGGTTTTCCGTTGATCAGGGGCCTTGCAAGCAGTATATGGTTTCTCCAAATTTGAAGCAATTCCATTTAGCTGGCTACACGTAGTGGGGCCAGCTAGAATACTACCCTCATCGCATGCTATTGTTTGGTAATGTTGGCCCGTGTGATTTGATCCTCAACCGTAGGATCAATCGAGGTAGATCTAAGGCTGGGATTGATCGAGCTTGTCGGTGGACCATGTGGGTAAGCATCAAGCTTCTTATTATTGTGAAACTAGCCACAACCATTGGATCAAGGGAGGAGGTTCAACGATGGAGATTGAAGATGCAAGTCAAGCAGATGTTAATGCCTTTTAATTTTGGTGAGATGTAAAAGTTCTAGGTAGGATGAAAAATGTTTTGGGTTGCTCTACAGTTTCGCAAGTTTGTGGGTTTTTTTGAATTTTATTTCCGTATAGATTGGTACTTTTGTTCCTCTTCGGGACTATTTCCGGCTTAAACTTTGTCATGTTTTTAAGAGTTTAGAGGTTTTGTTTGTAGGGGTATGGGATTTTGCCTCAGGCCTATTGCATGTTGGTATTTAGGTTTCATCTTTGGTCCACAGCTTCTTGTGGACTGTTTTAAATTATGTATTTTATTAATGAAAAAGGTCTGACTCTTGCATTAGTAGCAAAAAAGATATACTTGTCTTCAGTAAGAGTTGGGCAGAGCATGTGTGTCATGTAAAGAAAGTGCTTGATGTACTGAAAAAAAGAAAAATTCTCTGTAAAATTGTCAAAGTGTGAGTGCGGGAAAATCTCTTTGGGTTAGCTAGGTCATATTGTTGGTCATGGTCAGTGAAAATTGATCCCTCTAAAGTTGAAGCAATTTTAAATTGGCCTAAGCCTACTAGTGTAACTGAGGTCCGTAGCTTTTCAGGTGCAGTCCAGTATTGGAGGAGTTTTATCGCTAATTTCTCTGTTATTGTAGCACCATTGCACACATTGACAAGTGTGAAATAGGTCTTCCAATGGGGAGGAAGACAACAAAAGTCCTTCGAAACATTGAAGGAAAAGATCAGCACTGTGCCAGTCTTAGCCTTACCTGATCTCCAAAAACCATTCAAGATCGAAACCAATGCGAGTGGTTATGCCATGGGATTTGTACTGATGTGGCAAAAGAAGTCGATTTCCTACCATTCTGAGAAGTTTTCTCAAGCTGTGATAAACAATCTCACTTATGAAAAGTAGCTTTATGCCTTGCTGCAGAGTGTGAAAAAGTGGAAACACTACCTGATCAGCAAGGAGATCATCATCCATACAGATCATCAGCCCTTGTAGTAACTTCAGTCACAAACCAAGTTGCAACAATCTCGTCATTTCAAGTGGGTGGTTTTTCTTCAACAGTTTCATCTGGAAGTAAATTATAAGAGGCGTACTAGTAACAAGGTGATGGATATGCTATCTCGCCCTCTTATTTTTGCTTCTATTAGTTTTGCATAATGCTTTGTTATCTTTTGAAAGTTATGCTAAACAATATGCTAACGATGATGACTTTAAGGAGGTTTATGAAAAACTAACCCATGGTTCACAGGTGGATAGCTATCACTTGCAGGGGAAACTGTTGTATCAACTTGGTAAATTTTGTATTCCCACAGGGGAAAGAGTACATGTAATTCAAGAGGCCCACACCTCTCTTGTGTCTAGACACTTTCATTTCAAAAAGACTTTATGTCATGTACAAAGATTTTGTTTTTGGCCTCATATGAAAAACATTGTGACTCACTATGTAAGGGGGTGTGTGATGTGTTCTGTTTCAAATCCCTCTAATAGAAAGCTTGAGCTCTACACACCACTCCCTCTTCCGAGTTGTCCATGGGAAAGTGTGTCAATGAAATTTGTAGGAGGTCTACTTTTGTCCAGAAAGAGTCATGATTACTTGTATGTTGTCGTTGACCATTTTAGCAAGATGTGTGTTCTTATGCCTTGTAAAAAGTAGATTACTATAGAGTAGACTACTTCTCTTTTCCTTTATCATGTTTGTGTCCATTTTGGATTACTGACATCTATTGTGTTAGATCAGGACTCTCGCTTTCTTGGAAATTTTTGGACCATTTTATGGAAGAGGATGGACACCAAATTGAAAAGAAGCACGACATTTCTTTCGCTAACTGACGAACAGACAAGGATTGTAAATTGTACCATGGTACAACTTTTGTGAGGCTATTGTGGGAAACATCCCAAGTTGTGGGATGAAAATCTCCCCTATGTACAACATTCCTACAACTGAGCAGTGCATTCTTCTACACAGCATTCACCGTTTGAGACATGCTTTGGTTACCTGCCAAAGGACCCTTTTGATATGGTCTTTGGAAGGGAAGATGGCTCTAGTGGACGTAATGATAGGGACAAATCTCATCAACTCATTCAGCAAATCCAATTGATTCACCAAGCAGTACAAAAGAAATTGGAGAAAAGTCAAGCCTGTTACAAGGCTCAACATGAAAAACACCGAGTCGACCACCAATTCCAAGTGGGCAACAAAGTGTGGTTCTACATCAGCAAGGACAGGATGAAGGGAGAAGGGAAGAAGTTGCAACCCATTCGGTATGGTCCATTCACCATATTGGAGAAGATTGGAAACAATGCCTTTTGTCTTGATTTGCCAATGTATATGCAGATGTACTCAGTAGTGAATGTAGATAACCTAAAGCTGTATGAACCACTATTTATCATGGACACAAATGAGGGGGGTTTTTTTCCTATCGTAGATGATTTTGCACCAGAATATCTTGATGAGTTACCGAGGAACATAATCCTTGACAGAAGGATCGAGAATTCACAGCAAGGATATGTGGAATACCTTTGAGTGGGTTTTAAGGGAGTGCACCCATGCAAGGCCAAATGGCTACAGAAGGAAAAGGTGAGGTAACAATTCCCTCACTTGTCAATTGACTAATGAAAGCTTTTGGCAGACCAAAAGCTCCTCAATGTGGAGGATTGATCCAGGTGGATCCTCAGATACAATGGCATGGAAAATCTCCAAAATAAAAGTGCTAAGAATGAAGTTGACCCAGGACCAGAGCATAGATCTCATCGTCTTGATTCCAATGGTGTGAACAACACGTCAATCCGAATCTGGATGATGAAGTTATCGCGAAAAGAAGGTTGCCTATTCCCTAGGAAAATGAGGCATTTTCCTTTAAAAATGGACTTTTAAGCTTAAAGGGGAAAATCGCAATTGACACATCCCAACGGGCAAACTCAAGGAGTGCAATGAAATACCCCCAATTAGTGATCTCCGATTAGATTGGATCGGCGATCAGAGGGAGATCAGGTCAGTGGAAGCAATGTCGGAGATATTGGGGTAATCGACATGAGTGATCAAGGGTGTGATCGGTCGACACTGAAATCGGTGATCAGCAGTTGGCAGAGTTCACCAATATATAGGGCCTTGCACCTCCACGAATTGTGATTGCGATATCGGGCCCAGACCCAATAAGAATATATGCCTGCTTTGATATTTTTTGAAATCCAAGTAAATAGTTTTTGGTTGGATTCTAGTGTTTTACGGGGTTTTTAGTGTATTATCGCTTAAATGATCAAAAGACTATTTTGAAGGCTCCGTTGCACCCAACGAACCTTCCATTCAAATGGCCTCTATTTTATGCCAAGCAACGCCGATTTAAGAGGGATTTGTCCTTACAAAGGCACTATAAAATCTGATGATTGGAAAAAGTAAGGGGGAGAGGAATTTCAGCATGTTGTTCAAGGCAGAAGAGCTTTCAAGTGGCTGATAGTGCATTTTGTCTATTTTGGACAAGTTTTAGATGTTTTTTAGCCCACTCAATGCCACGGACACATTAGTGTTTCCTGCTTCTCCATCTCAATTCTTCTGTTCTTAGCCATATTTTAGAATGGAGGTGTAACCCTCTTTTGATGTATCAGATGATTGCATTCTCTTCTTTTTTATGCCATTTAATATAAAGGCCTCCCCATTGATAGAGCAGGGCCTAGATATGTAGTCTGAATTGAACAAACTCTGTTATTAAGTCTTTGTGTCTTCCTTCATGCTTTTTTTATGCATTTCTTCTTCTTTTCCTTTGTGCACATTATAATTCTGTGTTAGGCTGCAATTTTTACATGTGATTCTTTCCATACATCTATAAGCGAGAGTATCTTGGATCATCCTCAGAGAAGAGCTAAGTCTGGCGAAAGCGCTAAAATCATAGCGGTGGGAGAAAAGTTTGATAAAATCGGAAGGAAACTCTAAGAAGTCTAGAACTGTTCGATCGACGGAACCATTCGATCTATGGTAGTCATGTGCAAACAAGCATCGAAGTTAAACAGAGGAGGAAGCAACATTCATAGGAGAAAGTTGTTTTCACGTGGGCTCAAGGAGGTAAGTGGTATTTTGGAATAGTCGCGTGATTCCATTTACCAACCGACACATAGCATCGAGAAACTTCTTTTCTTGTGTGGTATCGACTTGATAAACATCAACAATAATTCCACACGATATTAAGTGTCAACCATTGGAGCAAGTGGGCTTGATCGTCAATGGAGGATCACCCGGTTAGTTTACAAGTGGCGAAAGCGTCAATCGTTAGATTGAACGAAGAGGATCGATGGTGGAGAATTAATGCAATAAAGGTTAGGAGAAAGGTGGACGAGAGAAGTTTATTAACAATAGTGTTTTTTTCCTTTCGATTCTGGGTTTAAGTGAATTTTTGCTATTTTTGGGTGATTTTAGCAAGTTTGTTATTTTAGTAGAATATCTAAGTTTGCAGGCGGATGATTGAAACTCCAAGGGAAATAGTAGAAGAACTTCCACCTCCACTTGAGGAGATCATTTCTGGATTTGAATTATTATCCCTTACACATGCAACTAAAACACCATTTGTGGTATTAGAGAAGCCTATTGGCACTGAACCAGAACTCAAGGATCAAAAAAAGAAATCCAACATTGCTTTCAGAGTTGGAGGAAGAAGTGGTGGTCGAAGAAGAGGAAGACCACTTACAAATTTTGAAGTATTAGAAGCTATGCAATAGATGCAAGCTAGATTAGAAGCAATGGAAATGGAAAGAGATAAAGATGTTGGAGATGTCAGTGAGCCTGAGGTTGGAGTTGCAGAAGAAGAGGAACAAATAGATGTAACTCCTAAAATTAGATTCTTTAAGTCAGTATTGAGATCCACATCTAAAGCTAGACTGGAAGTTTCAATTTATATAGGAAGTTTAAGCCCCGAGGAATTGATAGACTGGATTAATGACATGGAGAAATTATTTGAAATTATTTAATTATGAAGAAATAGAATAAGTAAATAAGGTAAAGTTTGCTGTCACAAAATTGAAAGGACATGCAGCACTTTGGTGCGATGGAGTGCAAGAAAAAAGAAGAAGACTTGGTAAAAAACCAATTGAAAATCGGAACAAGATGGTGGCAAAGTTGAAAAGTAATTTTTTGCCAAGTGATTATCAGCAAACATTATTTAGACAGATGCAGAATCTTAGATAGAGGTCTATGATAGTAAAGGAATACACATAGGAATTCTACAAAGTGAGCATAAGAGAAGGACAAATCCGAGATACAGATGAGAAGGTTGCAAGATATATAAATGGCATCAGAATGAAGATCCAATATGAGATAAGCATACTGTCTCCAAAAGAAGTAGAAGAGGCTTATTATATGTTATTGAAGGCTAAAGAAAAACTCATAAGGAAGAAATCTACTAGAAATAGAGGTACTTTCCAAGGAAGGGGAAGTCAAGGTGGTAGAGGAAGGTCTACAACACCTAGAGATGGAGCTAGCAGTAGTTCAAGTCGTCATGCACCCACAGGAGGTGATGCAAGTGGGAGAGGGTGTTTTTGTAAAGGAAGAGGAGGCAGAGGCAGAGCAAGAGAAGACAGATGTTACAGATGTAACAATTTTGGACATAGATCCTATGAGTGCCTAGAAAACATAGGAATAAACTAGAGGAATGTAATTGTTGCTAAGACTGAAGAGGAAGCAGCAAAGGTAATAGAAGAAAAAAATATGCCAAAGAAAGGGGAATATTTTGTAGTTAGCAAAGTTTTGTTAGAGCCAACTAAGGAAATTGTTGAACTAGTGCAGAGAAAGACCTTGTTCAAAACTGTGTGCAAGGCTCAAGGGAAATGTTGTCATATGATAATTGATAGTGGTAGTATAGATAATTTGGTCTTCACAAAAGTGGTGGAGAAATTGAAATTGAAGACAAAGAAACACCCAACACCTTACAAGGTGTCATGGCTTCAAAAGGGATATCAGTTGATAGTAAATGAACAATGTCAAGTGGAATTCCTATTGGGCTAATACAGAAACAAAATTATGTGTGATGTGATGCCTATGTATGTGTGTCACATATTGCTAGGAAGACCTTGGCAGTATGACAGAGGAGCTATACATGATGGAAAGAGGAATACATATAAATTTAGTAAAGATGGTGTCAATCATACGTTGTTGCCCATGGAAGAAGAGGATGCATCAAGGAAACCCGATCTAAAGATGCTATTGTTGAGTGGAAAGGAGTACTTACAGCAGATTGAAGAGGATGAGGTAAATTTTGCATTGATTTGCAAACCCAATGTAATAATTACTTCCACTAAAGTTTCTGATTTACCAATTGAAATTCAAGAAATGTTGGATAGTTATTGTGATATCATTGTAGATGATTTTCTTGATGAGTTACCAACCATTAGAAAAATTAGTCATCATATAGATTTGATTCTAGAAGAAAATATATCAAATAAAGAAGCTTGCAGGATGACTCCCACAGAGAAAGAAGAAATCAGGAAATAGGTTCAGGAACTGTTAGATAAGGGACTGGTTAGAGAGAGTTTGAGTCCTTCTGCAGTGCCGACAGTGTTAAGTCCAAAGAAAGATGGAGGCTGGAGGATGTGCATTAATTCAATAGCAATCAATAAGATAACAATTAGGTACATACTTCCTTTACCTAGAATTGAAGATTTGATGGATTCTTTGAGTAGAGAAAAATATTTTACAAAGTTAGATTTCAAAAGTGGTTATCATCAAATCATAATTAGAGAGATGGATGAGTGGAAAACTACTTTTAAGACAAATGAAGGATTGTATGAATCAATGGTAATGCCTTTTGGGTTATCAAATGCTCATAGTACATTTATGACACTCATGAATGAAGTTTTCAGAGAATTTATTAGTAAATTTGTAATAGTATATCTGGATGATATATTTGTTTACATGAGATCTAAAGAGGAACATGTGAGACGTCTGAATTATGTCTTGCAGAGGATACAACAAGAGAAGTTACCATTAAATTTAAAGAAATGTTCATTCATGAAGGAAGAGTTCGTATATTTCAGTTTTTTTGTTTCTGTCGATGGGTTAAAGATGGATCCAGTGAAGATCAAGGCAATCATGGAGTGGCCTTCAACAAAAAGTGTCTTTTGGGTAAGAAGTTTTCATGGTCCTGCCAGTTTTTATAGGAAATTCATAAGGAATTTTAGTCAAATCAATGCTTCTATAGTTGACACTATAAATATGGATAGACAACCATTTAAATGGATTGATAAAGTAGAAACAAAATTCCAATTGTTGAAGAGAAAGATTACTGAGAAACCTATTTTTCTTTAGCCTAATTTTAATAAACCTTTTCAAATGAAGTTTCATGCCAGTGAAGAAGCCATTAGAGCTGTTTTAAGTCAGGAGGATAGACCTATAGCTTATTTCAATGAAAAATTGAATGAGTCAAAGAAGAAATATTCTTCTTATGATAAGGAGTTTTATGCAGTGGTGTAGTATTTCAAGAAGTGGAGACATTACTTGATGTCTAAGGAGTTTATACTTATTTCAGACAACCATGTAGGTAAAATATCTTCAAAGTTTTAATTTTGTGTTGAAACATATATCTGGCCAATCAAACAAAGTAGCAGATGCCTTAAGTAGAAAAAGCATTTTAGTTCCATAAAGTCAAATTCAAGCGTTGGGTTTTGATTTTCTTAAGGAATTATATGAGAAAGATTTAGATTTTAAAGAAGCATTTGAAGCTTGTAGAAATTCCATTTTGTTGGACAAAAGTAAGTGGCTAGATTATTTCTTTCAAAAAGGACCGTTGTTTAAAAGAAGCCAGTTGTGCATACCAAATTTTTCTATGAGGGAAAATTTGATCAAGGAGAAATGTAATGGTGGACTTGGAGGACATTTTGGTGTAGACAAGACTTATGAGCAATTCAACCGGGTTTATTTATGGTCGAGGATGAGATCTGAAGTGGAAAAGTATGTGAATAATTATAAAGTCTGTCAGTATGCAAAGGGAAGGAGCCAAAACACAGCTTTGTATGTTCCATTACCTATTCCAGATAGACCTTGGGATATGGTAAGTATGGTTTTTTTTTGGGGGGGTTTACCAAAAACTCGAAGGGGACATGATTCAATTTATTTAGTAGTTGAAAAATTTTCAAAAATGGCACAATTTATTCCATGTTATAAAACCAGTGATGCTACTCATGTTGCTAACTTGTTTTTCAAAGAAATTGTAAGGTTGCATGGGTTACATAAGAGCATTGTTTTCAAGAGAGATACCAAATTTGTTGGTCATTTCTTGAGGATCTTATGGAAGAAGCTTGGTACCAAACTGAGTTTCAGTTCTTCTTATCATCCTCAGACTGATGGGCAGACTGAGGTTGTAAACAAAAGCTTGCGTAATTTTATGAGAAGTCTTGCAGATGAACATCCAAAACAGTGGGATCAAGTATTGGCATAGACTAAATATGCTTATAATGATTCTCCTAACATGAGTACAGGTTAGAGTCCATTCCATATAGTTTATTGAATGCACCCAAGAGGAGTGTCAGAATTAAGAGATTTGGGCAAGGCTAAAATGAGGAGTGATCAAGGAGAAGATTTTGCTTCAGATATTCAAGTAATACATGAAAAGGTTAAACAACAATTACAGGACAAAACCCAAAGTACAAGAACATAGTAGATTTGAAGAAGAGAGAAGTTGATTTTGAGGTTGGAGATTTGGTTTTGGCACACCTAAGGAAGCAAAGGTTTCCAAAAAGGGAGTATAATAAGTTAATATTCAAGAAGCTTGTATCGTGCAAAGTTTTAAGGAAATTTTCTGCAAATTCATATGAAATTGAGTTACCCCTTGGTATTGGAATATCTCCAATTTTTAATGTTGTTGATTTGTGTAGGTATGGAAAGGGATAGGCAGATGACATAGTAGATGACAAGGAGGAGCAAGAGGTGCATTGGGTAAAAAATTTACCTACAACAAAGGCATTTCAATCAGAAAAGATATTGGATAAAAAAGTGTTTAAAAATACAAGGGGACAGGAGTATTTTCAATACTTGGTCAAGTGGAATGATCAACCAATTGTTGATGCTACCTGGATGACAGATACCATGATACAAAAGTTGGGTAGTTCTGTAGAAGAGCTCATGGACAACAACCCATGAAGAATTTTGTCCTGAGGAGTCGGATGCAGGAGCATGAGGGTTCAAGGAAAAAGACTTCATTTTATTACAAAAATCCAAAAAAAAATTACAAGCAAAGGAGTGGGATCCTTTAGTTGTTAATTTACAAAGTTTTCTAGATAGGTTTTGAGCTAAAATATAGGTATGTGAAAGATTTTATAATTAATCCAAGTAGTTCAAACTTAGTTGAGATTCTTGAGGAGAATACCAAGCAGTTCGGGTATTTATTTAGGATTAGATAGATTCGATCCATTGATTCAAGATCAGATTATTGGATGTAAAGTATTTATGTAAGCTTTGAACTATTGTAAGAGGATTTGGCTCGATTTGGCTATGGCGAATTAGACTGTAAAAGAGTGGAAATATATTTGAATCTTTTTGTATCCTGCACATGATTGGTTAAATCCAGGAGGTTGAATTCCTTCGAAATATCTATGTGTATTATTGAATTCTAGTTTGGCTTGTAAAATTAGTGTTTTGTATGATCTGTTGTTATTGCGTTTAATTTCTCATTCGTTCTATATTAAGTTAAATCAAATTTGTTTCGAACCATAGATCTTTAGTTATCTAAGCTCTGAATTCCTTAGAGAAGAGCTAAGGCTGGAAGAAGCACTTAAATCATAGCGGTGGGAGAAAAGTCTAATAAAATTGCGAGGAAGCCCGAAGAATTCTAGAACCATCCAATTGACAGAACCATTAGATCTACGGTAGTCGCGTGAAAACAAGCACCAGAGTGAAAAAGAGTAAGTAGTCTTCATAGGAAAAATATATTTTTGTGTGGTCTCAAGGAGGTAAGTGGTATAATGGAATAGTCACACAATTCCATTTAGCAGCTGACACCTAGCACAAAGAAATTGGATCAAAAGGGCTTGATCAATGTTGGAGGATCACCCGGCTAGTTTTCGAGTGAGGAAAGTGTCGACCGTCGGATTGAAGAAAGAGGAATGACAGTGTAGAATTAATGTGATAAAGGTTAGGAAAAAGGAGGATGTGAGAAGTTTATTAACAACAGTGTCATTTTCCTTTCAGTTGTGGGGTAAGTAAAGTTCTACTAATTTTTGGGTAATTTTAGCAACTTTGTTGTTTTAGTATAATATGTGAGTTTGGAGGCATATGACTGAAACTCCAAGGGAAATAGTAGAAGAACTTCCACTTGTGCTTGAGGAGTTCGTTTCTAGATTTGAACGATTATCCCTTATACCTACAACCAGACCACCATTATTGCCACAAGTACTAGAGTTGGAGACTTGTATAATTTGGATGTGACCAGGAAAAGTCATCAAGCATTGGAATCTACAACAATATCAACAATGGAGTTATGGCATCAAAGGTATGGACATCTAAATCGCAATGATTTAATCCTACTTCAAAGGAACACAATGGTTGAAGGTCTTCATGTCTTGAAGAATGATCATGTTGAATGTGAAGCATGTGTACTTGGAAAGAAACATAGGGAGGAATATCATATACATAAATAAAAAAGGAAAAGAAAAATACTTGAATTAATTCACACTGATGTATGTGGACCTATGAAAACTAGATCTATTGGTGGAGCATGGTATTTTCTTATTTTTCTCAATGATAGATCTAGGTATACATGGGTTTATTTCATAAGAAATAAGAGTGATGTTTTTTAGTACTTTAAACAGTTTAAGAGTATGGTGGAAAAACAAACTAGAAATTGCATCAAAATTTTGAGATTTGATCATGGGGGAGAATATAGATCAAGAGAATTAATCAATATTATAAAAGCAATGAGATTCTACAGCAATTTACAGTGCCACATACACCTCAGCAAAATGGAGTTGCTGAGAGGAAAAACAGAACACTAGTTGAATGTGCATGTAGTATGCTTCAAGGTAAAAATATTTCTAATGGTTTTTGGGATGAAGCCATTAATATTGTTTATTTGAAAAAAAGGATTCCAACCAAAATTTTAGAGCTTAAAACACCTTTTGAAGCATTTTATGGGTACAAATGAAAAATAAGTCATTTAAGAGTTTTTGGTTGCAATGCATTTTCTCATATTCCAAAAGATGAAAGAAGAAAACTTGGTGCAAAGTCAATTAAGTGCCTATTTATTGGTTATTGTGATTATCAGAAAGCATACAAGTTGTTTGATCCTAGTGCTCATATATTTCTTGCAAGTAGAGATGTAATGTTTCATTAAAATGAAAATGAAGGTGATAAAATGAATAATACTAGTGTATGGCATGATACTGATGATTATTTCAAATTAGATACAAGTGTTGAACAATAATAGGAACAAGCACATGAATATTTACAAGTTCAAGAGAAAGGAGTATTAAGCAATCATGACACTCCAAGAAGAGGAGAGGAGACTCCACAAAGAAAAAAGAAAGATGAAAGCAATAAAACTCCAAGAAGGTCATAACATCAAAGTGAGATACCTGTAAGGTATGAAGATTATGCATTAATGTCTCTTGTTATGAATGTTGTAGAATCTTTAAGCTATGAGGAAGCTAAAGAATGTCAAGAATGGAGAGATGAAATGAATGAAGAATATAGCTCTATAATGAAGAATGACACATGGGAATTAACAAAATTGCCTAAAAACAAGGTTCCCAAAGGATGAAAATGGTTGTATAAATCCAAGTTTAATGCTGATTGAAGTATTGATAAGCTTAAAGGTAGATTGATTGCAAAAGGATATTCACAAAAGGAGAGAATTGATTATGAAGATACATTGTCACATGTAGCTAATTTAAACACAATTAGAATCATGATTGCATTAGCTGCAAAATATAATTGGAAAATGCATCAGTTAGATGTCCAATTTTCATTTTTGAATGATAAGCTAAAAGGAGAAGTTTATTTGGTTTAGACTGAAGGGTTTGTAAAACAGGGACTAGAGCATCTGGTTTCCAGGTTAAAGAAAGCTTTATATGGTTTGAAACAAGCACCAAGGTCTTGGTATGTGAAAATTGATTCTTTCTTTTATGAGAAAGGTTTTATGAGAATAAAAAATTATCCTAACTTGTACATCAAGGAAGATGAAGGTGGGAATGTTGTTTTAATATCTGTATATGTTGGTGATGTTATCATAACAGTAAATGCATGCAAGTTGATTGAAGAAATTAAAATTCAGTTGTCCCATGTATTTGAGATGAAGGATCTTGGTGAATTGCATTATTATTTAGGTATTTAAGTTTAGAGGGAATCTGGTAGGACACTAATCACACAACGAAAATATACAAGGGAAATCCTTGAAATGTTCAATATGATTGAATGCAAGGAAATATCTACTCCTTGAAACTAGAATGTCAAATTGTACAGTGATGATGGAACCAAAGAGGTGAATCGTATCGTCCACTTGTGGGAAGTTTGAACTATCTCACCACTACGAGGCTGGATATAGTATATTTTGTCATCATACTTAGTCAGTTCATGGATAAGCCTTGTGAAAGCCACTAGAAAGCAACAAATAAAGTCCTTCGATATCTAAAAGGAGCCCTTAATTTTGGTATTGTGTATACTAATGAATTTGATGTTGAGTTGGCAGGTTATTCTGTTTTTGACTGGGCTGGAAATCTAGATGATAGAAATCTACTATTGGATACGTGTTCAATATTGGTTCAGGACCAATATCATGGAGCAGTAAGAAACAACCAATTGTTTCCTTTTCATTCACCGAAGCTGAGTATAAAGAATTATGTAGTGCTACCGGTGAGGCAATGTGGCTTAGAAGGATACTTGAAGATGTTGGAGAAACATAATAAGAACCTACAGTAATGATATGTGACAATCAAGGCATTATCAAATTGGAAAACAATCCTATATGTCATGCAAGGACAAAACGCATTGACACACAACATCATTTTATAAGAGAAAAAGTACAATCAAAAGAAATTGACTTATCATCTTGTAATACAAATGAAAATGTGGCTGAAATATTCACCAAGCCTCTTGGAAAGGATAAATTTGAAATGTGTAGAAGTGAGTCGTGCGTTGTAGAAAATCCAAATTATGTTGTAAGCCTAGCTGAGACTTAGACTAGCAGGCAAGTTAACATGTAGATTGTGATTAAGGGGAGTTGTTAGGTATTAATCATGAACGACACCGCTCACTATTTAGATGGTGTCAATCACTCTTCAACAGTCAGTGTAGTGGACTAGTGTCAGTAGATAATAAATATCACTTGACGCAGTTATTGCTCCTCTATAGCTGAGTATGTCTATAAATTGCAATGTTTAGTAATGAAAGGAACAATATTTGAGTGTGGATTTTGTTCTCTGATACATACATATTTCCCATCTAGAAATAATAAAAAGCATATATACATCATATATCATATATGGCCAAGAGGCATGACAGCCATATAAAGCAGGTTGCAGAAAATAATGAAAAGGATGAAAAAGATATAAGTCATCCAGTAGTGTAGCATTGAGGATATACATAGAGATCCATTGTTCCTTCCTCATAAAAAATCATATAATCACATCCATGGACATGTGACCTATATATTCAGATAAAAAAGGAAAAGGATACACAAAAGTATACAAAAAATAACTTACTATAGTTACCTAGGAAAGGGAAATTCCCCAACATCCAGTATTTTATCCTCCAATTTGATCTCAATGTGCCTACAATGAAGGTTTTCGTGAGGAGCCTTATTTAAAATTTCATCTTCTAGTTGGTTGTGTTCTTTTCCTATATGCCTGATAGTTGAATTACTGAACTGTAATTATAGATTGTCGATTTTCCATAGCCATCCAAAGAGCAGTTGTTGGTTGATTTTAGCACATCCATTAATATTATCAATAATGATCTTGCAGTCCCCATATGCAAAAAATGTTGGAAGATGAGCTCAAAGAAATATTGAAATATTGTGCATATACAAAGAATGTTGTAAGTGTTGAAATATATTCACAGAAATATTGTGCATATACAAAGACTGTAGGTCGTCGATTTCCCAACTCTAGCACCAAACTAGTTTAAAGAGAAGAGGCAGAGAATTGGTACATAAGGATTGCTTAGTATTCCTCCGAAATATCTCTGTCAACTCCTATTATGTATAGAGTATTTAATGAATTTCTTGTGCAAATGGGTCTCAAAAGGGTTTCATGGATTTTGGAAGGAAGTGGCTAATTAATATTTCTTTTGGGGAGAGACTTTCATAAATATGAATTTTATGAAATTATTTTGCACAGAAAGACAAGGAAACTAATTAATGTTTCTTTTGGGGAGAGACTCTCATAAAATTATTGTGCACTAAAAGACTTTCATAAATTTCCTGTGCACAAGGACGTAGGTAAATATGTTTATTTTGTTATTTTTTTTATAATTCTCACATTTATAATCAATTCTTGGAAGGATTCCTTTGAATTTTCTTGCACAAAGCCAATATAGGACTTTTTTTTTCAAGAATAGCTCATGTACTTGTGCTTAATGATGACCATGGTTATGATGGTTTTCTTGGAAAACAATTATTATAGAAACCCATGCTAGCAACTTTTGCAAATGATGATATGTTCCCATGTGGGAAAAATAGCAATTACTATGTTAGACTTTTTGGAAAAACAAATATATAATTATAGGTAGGAAAAGGAATAATTAATGAACTATATTACTTAGAAAAAAGAATAAATATTTTCATGAAGGGAAAAGAATAATTATTATGTTAGATTTTGGAAGAAAAACATAGAATTTCATGCTCCTATGGGTTAGAATTATTGGAAAATATTTCCATGGTTCTTGTGTGTATAGATGTTGGTTAAAAAAATTATTCTATTCGAAGTATGTGTTGTGGAAAACTTTCATGGATTCTATGTGGAAAATAAATAAATAATTTATATCACTTTCTTGAGAAAAATTACATATGAATCTTGCACATAAAAAGGTAAAGAATCCATGATATATTCTTGAAGTAGAATCCATATGAACCCTCTACATACTAGAAAAGGAAGTCATGATATTTCTTGAAAAGAATGTGTGTGAAATTTACACATAAAAGGATAAAGAAACTAAGTTATTAAGGAATTTAGACTTTTGTGATCCATCATATTGTTAGAGAAATTTCGGCGAAATCACATAAAAAATCATTTGTCGACGCGTTTCGAACCAACCAGTGTGGTTCATCGTCAGGACAAGTTGAAGAACCAATCCAACTTAGCTTGTTAAATAGTATGTGCAGAGACTCCAACGGCTATATTGCCAACGGCTAATTCTGACCTAATGAATGAAAATCGTGACATCGTGGTCTTAAAAGCTGATAAATGTGGGGTTGCCGTCCTCTTGGATAGAAGTGATTACAGGAATAAAATGCTCGATCATCTTTGTAATAGTGGGAGTTATAAGAAACTTTCGAAAAATCCCCTTAAAAAGGTTTCCATAGTAGTCACTCTTGCGATCAAGTACAGTGATTACACTAATCCTCTATCCCAGAAGCATATTGAGGGAAACCCCATCACTCCTGGGATTTATGGCCTTCCAAAGGTCCAGAAGGAAGGGGTCCCCCTGAGACCCATTGTCAACACCATAGGTGGTCCGACTTACCTTCTGGCCAAGTTCCTCGCTGTAAAGTTGAGGCCCTTGGTGGGTCATACTGAGTCCTTCGTCAAAGACTCGGCTTCTTTTATTGATGATCTTAAGAGAATCAAGCTTGAGCCCGAGGACATTCTGGTAAGTTTCGACGTGCTCTCTCTTTACACTTGTATTCCCATTAATGAGGCCATGAAGGTGGTTAATAAGCTCACCGACCCTGATACGGCTAAGTTGGTTGAGCTTTGCCTTACTTGCACCTTTTTCAGCTTCGAGGGAGAATTTTATGAGCAGACTTGCGGAGTTGCCATGGGCTCCCCCTTGTCCCCTGTCATGGCTAATCTTTTTATGGAGGATTTTGAGTCTAAGACTTTGGCCTCCTCTCGTCTCTTACCAAAGCTGTGGAAATGATTCGTTGATGACACTGGTGTTGTCTGGTCTCATGGTCTTGATGAGCTAGATCATTTCTTCAGTCATCTCAATAACCAGTCCGTCGCCATTAAATTCACTATGGAAAAAGAAGACAATGGTTGTCTTCCGTTCTTGGATGTTCTCATCTCTAAGAAGGTGGATGGTTCCTTTTCTCATCAAGTGTTTAGAAAGAAGACGCATACTGAGCAATACTTGCATGCATCTTCCCATCATTTCCCCGCTCAGAAGTTAGGGGTTCTAAGCACCCTTGCCACCCGTGTTGTTAGAATTTTTGATGAAGAGAGCTTGGAAACAGAGAAGGCTCATCTCCTAGATGTCTTTGTGAAGAATGGTTACAATAGACGCCTAGGTCAAAAAGCCTTTCTCAAGGCCAAGAAGGAGCCTTCAATCCATAAAGATCCTAAAGATCGTGTCATGGGGGTCAACCTGCCGTACATCCAAGGGACCACTGATGGGATTGCGAGGATTCTAAGGAAGTATGATGTGCCTACGACTTTCAGGCCTCTCAATACTATATGTGGCTCCCTCAAGTCTGTAAAGGATCATATTGATCCTAAAGACATGAAGGGCGTCTATATCATTCCTTGCTCCTGTGGGACACCATACATTAGTGAGACGGGTCGCTCTATCAAGCAAAGGATTAGCGAACATTTGGCTGACTTAAGGCATGGAAGGGCCAAGTCCTCAGCCCTCGCTGAACATGCCGAGAGGACTAAGCATCATGTCTGCGTTGAAGAGGCCCAAGTCATTGCTAAAGCGCAGTTTCAGCATCGCAAATTTAGAGAGGCCCTGGAGATTGAGAAAAGGCCGAAGAATCTTAAAAGGGATGATGGCTGGAAGATTAGCAATTGCTGGGTCCTAGCCCTGTCTTCCTAGCCTCCTCGATCCCTCATTTGTAAGATCTCGGGTTGGTCCTTTTTTCCTTTGGTTATTATAATATTTTTAATATATAATTAGCTTTTAGGCATTATTTTGATTCTCAATAGTATATTTGATCCCTTCT
>APFE030030571.1:9637-33094 GCA_000404065.3 Pinus taeda | reverse complement strand
TTATTTTAATTTGAATTAGTTCGTTTTTGGATATATATATATATACATTTAGTAATATACAAGTACATTTAGTTAAATTAACAAATGAATACTTTTATTATATGATTTACCTAATTTAACTAATTTCTAAAAATAGTAATTAAAAAATATAACAAGAATATTATTTGTTTCATTGGGGTCATTAGGTTAGAATTAGTCGTTGGCAATATAGCTATTGGAGTCTCTGCACATACTATTTAACAAGCTAAGCTAGATTTGTTCTTAAAATTGTTGTGACGATGAACCACACTAGTTAGTTCGAAACGCGTCGACAAATGATTTTTTATGTGATTTCGCCGAAATCTCTAACAAACTAAGTTATTTTAATTGAAAAGAATAGCAGGGAATTGATGTGTAGAAAGCTAGAAGAAAATATGTGCATGAAGGAATGAATATTGTGTTAGACATCTTGAAAAACAATAGTATCTTTATGCATAAAAAAACTATAGCTAATATGGAAAAGAATGATAATCTGTATGCATAAAGACATTAGTTGTTGTGTTAATTTCTTTTCCGGAAAAAAGGTAAGTTTGTTTATATAAAGGAATCTTTAATTATGGTAGAATACTAGAGAAGGAAATATGTGTTGCATGCACAAAAATAATAGTTGGTTGAGATACATTCCTTGGAAAGGAATGTATTTTACATGTATGTAAAGAAAACTATTGAGATAGAATTTTTGGGGAGAAATAGAGTTTTCATGCATGGAGAGAATAACTATTATGTTAACTTTTCTTTAGGAAAGATTATGCAATTACATAAATTATCATGTTAGTCTTCCTTAGAAAGATTATGGGTTTGCAAACAAGATTATACCAACCTTTCTTTAGGAAAGATTATGCATTTGCATACAACATGATGTTAGCATTTATTTTGTCATGATTAAGAATTTGCATGTGAGTTTATTTTAGTTTCCTCTTCAGAAAATGTTATGCCTCTGCATGTAGGAATAACAACTATTGTGAAAAGTTTATGTATTCACATAGAAAATCACAACTAGTGTGCTAGTTCTCTTTAAAAGAATAATGATAATTGTAATGGCTATTCCTTGGAAAAGAATGTGGACACAAGTGAGAGTGGAATAAAAATTAAGTGGCATTTATCTATAAACATGCTTGATAGCTATATTTTTTTTTTATTAATGTTTGTGCTGTGATGTTAAAAAAATTATGGCATGATATTTTGTTTATGTTTTATGTATGCACATGAATAGATGTTGTAGCATCACTGATAAATATTGATTATTAGTCGGTTAATATTTTAACTAATCATGATATCAAATTTTGTTGACAACAACCATGGCAGGGAAGGATGGTGAACTATGCAAGGATAGATTATGTTTAACATTGTGATTGGTAAAAGATCAATTCAAATTGATAAATGTCAACTGCAAGATGATCTGTTGGTGGATATAACTAGACCACAAAGACATAAAGATTGAGGATTTGTGGGTAAATTATATTATGATGATTGTAATAGCTAATAGCAAGTTATTTTTCATTTAAAATGATATCTATTTGTAATATTTTATAACAATGGTCAACGGATGGAATCAATTATAGCCATTAAGTGAGGGTGAATACACTTACGACTATGTAATAATAAAATTATACATTTGTTGGGTTTTCACCCTACATAGTTTCCAAGGTATATCAGTGTTTACATGTTGTGTCATTTTTATGATGTCGATTCCTTGTATGTTGTGATTTTTATATTATCAAGAATGTGATTAATTAACTAAGTTAAAATAATCATGGAATTGGTGCAAGGTTACATGAGGAAGTTTAATTTAATATGCTACAACAATCGAAGTTAATGGTTGTGTAACTTATGATTCTTTTACTAAATATTAATCTATGTAATGTTGATGTTTTATCTAATGGTCAATTAAGGAATATGGAAAGTAATTCAGAAAGTTGCATGTTGGAAAATGTTTTAAAATTTTTCTAACTCCATGCATTTTCATGCAAGATTACCCGAAGATGTTAGAAATTCTCAAACATGAGATGTAATACCTAGTTGATTGTGTAGAAAAACACTTTGATCTGTTGTTCAATGACTTTATATTGCAACCATCTATTGTTTAATGGATTTTTCTTATTTAATGCAACCATTTTCTCTCTCCTAGGATTTCACATATTTTTTATCATCTAAGTAAAGTTATTTACCTACCTTCTTTCCATGAGATATCTTTATTAGTATTTTTTGTTTTTCCATTTTCATGTTCAATTCATGATATTTTTATGTGGTGTAGGTATGTAATAGAATATTAGTGTAGCTTAGAGAATGGTGTGGCATCAATCATTTTCAATAGAGAAAGGTGGGAAATCCAACCAAGATTACATCACAAAGTCACCTTTTTTCTAGATAAATTACAACTATTTTCAAAATTTTAATTTCAAAAAATATTTTGAATATTCTAAATATTTATATTTAAAAATAAATAAATAACATATTTAAATATTTAAATTAAGTCATATTAATTAATTAATAAAAGAGAAAATATATCAAATTTTCAAAATTATATTATCTTTTAAATAATCAAATTAAATATAACATTTTAGAAAAATTTAAGAGAAGGGGAAAAATAGAATGCAAGCCTTCACTAAAAAGATATGCAATGAAAGAATTTTTACAATAAAGTGAAAATAGGGTTCGTTCCATGCCACGTTGAATCCTTCGAGAGTTTACAATAAAGTGAAAATAGGGCTCGTTCCATGCCACGTTGAATCCTTCGAGAGTTTTAGGATAAGACGATGTATGTATGGACAAATCTAACTAACCATGACATGTGTTGGAACGCGCAAAGCCACCCACCCTTAAAAACTCAAGATTGCATTAAGAATTTTAATGTAAAAATATAAATACATCAATTGAATATAAACAAAAGTTTTAGTGAAAAAAATAAATGAATACCTCTTCCTGTAATTTTATCGTAAATGAAACCCTTTTAGTATGAAGATATTTTATAAATTTTTGAGAATCCTAATTTCATTACAATATTAAAAGTTATGCACATTTTTTTAATAATTTAAATTTACATTTTAGAATTATAATTAATTATGAGTTTTTTTTAAATTAATACAAATTATCATTCATTCATATATATATGTATAACTAAAATTAATATATCAATATGGTATATTGAACGTTATATAGGTAAAACGTTATTTATAATTTTTAGTATTTCATTTTTTTTGTTCTAAAGGCATTTAGAGAAAGATTTTAAGATCAAAAATATGTTTCAAGATTACCATAGTTTTGTTCACGTAAAAATTCAAGAAGGTTGATAAAGAAGGTTGGAAATCTGAAATTTGTTTTGAAAATTATATCTAATGTGAATATAAGATGGATACAAAAGTATTTTTCATCTTCAACCCTCTTAGTATGGCATGAGGGATATATTCTTCATTCCATAGCATTTTGGAAAGTGACCATCCCCTAGTTTCACTATGAACCTCATGAGAATTTGTTAATATTTTAGCAAAGTTCATTTTCTTCTTAACATTATTCAATATAGGTAGATATCTTTGATTTTCAAGATTTGGGTCACCTCCTTATAGTATCTTAGTTTCCATTTTTCACTCTCACTCTTTATCAACCTACAATTTCTTCGCCCTTTTACCTCTAAATCTTTATCAACCCAAAATTTCTCCTTAAATTTTGAAGTAATAATGATTTTAATATTATCCATACTGAACAAAATGATCTTCTCCTTGATACGCCAATGATCTAGCCAAAATTAGGCATCCTTATGTCATCCTCACTTTAGATGGGGATTATGTCTAGAGTTAAATGAAACTTTACAAAACGTGGCTATTGGCTTTCATGTTGTTTAAATCCTTCTTATACATAATATGCCTAGTCATAACCATGCTTTCAATCATGGGGTAGGAAGGGCTGGTGGGTGGGTGGCGGTAAGAGGGGGAGACTTGCTTCAATAAAGAGGATATGATAGGGAGTATTTCCATTAATCTTGATATTATAAGTTATAAACTACTTTTGGATCCGTTCTATCTTCCTTTGTGATGATTTCGAGATATTGCGACCCCAAACCTGATATCCATATAAAATAAAATTAGTGAGACAGTCTCAAACAAGAGTTATTTTTGGTATCCCATATCAAAATAATTGTTGATTTACAATTATTTTCAAGACCATAGTAAGCTTTCCATCTTCCATTTATATTTTTCTCAATGCTATAATTCAAATTTATCTTTCCATGATATTGATTCCAAGATAATTTTATGATGGAACTTTCTCCAAGTGGTTTTTCTCCATCAGCTACCAAGCTACAAAAGAGATTCATCTGTCCTTCAATCTACATCCTTTGTCCATTGACAAAATGTTCATGACGATCACTGGCAAATTTGTTTGTCCATTGAAAAAATGTTGAGAATGCCCCATTGTCTACTTCAATGTTGACCTAATGGAAAAAGTGTCCTCAGACACACAATTTTATTAATCAAGAAAATAAATTACATATGAAAATTGCAAGAGTTTACACCATAACACTCCAACACACTTCCAATTAGGAGAATGAGCTATATATAAGCTCAATGTCCTAACCTATTCTAGTGATGGACCACTTATTAAATTAATAAGTGTCCATTTACAATAAATGAAATTCTAACCAATATACTAACTCTACTCCTAAATGGGAGCTTGAGATATGACAATATTCTAGGTGTCATATCTTTTACAACAATATTCTATTTATAAGTCTCTCTAATATTAATTAAATATTCTAAATTAATAAATATTTTATCCTAACTTTTTGAATTATGAATTATGTATTTTGGATCATCTAACATTCCCCCTATGATCCAAAAATACACTTCAACAGATACTAAGTTCATCTATGAACTTAGCAAATTTAATCTTGCCAAGTGGTTTTCTAAAAATATCATAGATATTATCTTTTGAAGGACAATAAACTAGCATGATGACGTACTTGGCAATGAGCAATCTAATGTGATAATACTTAGTGTCCACATACTTTGTTTTGGAATGAAAAACTAGGTCCTTGGAAATCTTTATGATTGATTGGTTGCTAATAAATAACGATGTAGCTTCTTCTTGAGGAATTCCCAAGTCCTGCAAAATTCTGCACAACCAAAAAATTTTACATGTTGCCTCCCATGCTCATATTTATTTTTCTTTGGCTGAAGAAGTGGCCATTGTAGTTTGTTTCTTGCAACTCCAAGGTACTACATCTAACCCCATTTTCATCAAATAACATGATGTTGATGCTAGATTATTGATACTTCTAGCAAAGCCGACATTTGAAAATACGCCAACTGCAATGTTTTTAGTCTTTTTGTAAAGAACACCAAAATATTTGGTTCCTTAGATATATCGTAGAACCCTTTTCATTGCATTTCAATGGTTGTCTCTTGGTTATTGCATAAAGTGTAAAAGAATACTAACTGCATAAGACAGATCTGGTCGAGTGGCTGTCAAATAAATTAGGTTGTCAATCAACTGTCTATAAGTAGTGTTGTCCACCTTCCCCCCCACCCCCTTCAAATTTTAAAAGTTTCAATTTTTGTTCCATGGGGATAAGAACGGGCTTGCAATCCTACATTCCAAATTGTTGAAGAACTTGTTCTACATACTTAGTCTGAGAAATACAAATATGATGTGGACACTGGAATACTTCAACTCCAAGATAGTAGTGAAGTAGTCCCAAATCTGTCATCTTAAATCCTGGATGTAACTCCTTTTTCACCTATTCAATATGATCATCATTGTTGCTAGTAATGATCAAATCATCTACATAGATATTAAGAATCACAATATTTTTACCTTGTTGATGTACATACAAAGTATCATCAGATTCACTTCGTTGAAAGCTAACTTTCCAAAGGTATTCATCCATTTTGGCATACCAAGCTCATGGAGCTTGTTTTAACCCATATAAAGCCTTTATCAATTTGAAGAATTTATGTTCTTTTCCTTCAATCTAAACCCCTAGAAATTGTTTCATATATACATCTTCCTGTAAATTTCTGTTGAGGAAAGCACTCTTTACATCCATCTGATGAACTTTCTATCCCTTTGGTGCTACTAATGCGAGTGTTAAGCAGATGGTGTTCCATTTTCCCGCAGGAGAAAAAGTTTCCATGTAAGTTTCCATGCTAAACCTTAGCCACAAGTCTAGCTTTGTACTTGTCAATTTCTCCATTTTGGTTGTACTTAATTCTGTAAACCCATTTGCATTTGATGGGTTTAACACTTTGAAGAAAATCAACAAGTTTCAAGTGTTGTTGTCTTGAATTACCATATGTTCTTCAACCATATCTTGTTGTCATTATTTATACTTTATTGCCTCTTTGTACGTGGAGGGTTTAGTAAAATCATTCATGATCAAGGAAAAATTTCCTTCATTCATCATTGAGCCATTTTTTCCTATTTTATTGTTCTCATCGGGCCTTACATCTTTCAAAAGTTGAAAAATCCATTTTGGAAATTGATGTTGACTTGTTTGAGATTCTGAAATGTCACCATCATTAAAAGGATGATTAATGTAAAGAGAGGTAATTTGATCAACTACAGAGTCTGGGGACAAAGAATCACTGTTAGAAGAGTTGATGCTGCTAGGAGATTCTAATGAACTGCCAAAAGACCCAGACTGTGTTGGTGAAGTAGATGGACTCAATGAATCATCTTTAGAGGAAGGATAATCAAGTTCACGCCAATTTTGTGAATTTGGTTGACTTTTAATGTTTCCTTTCATTTTATCTCCTTTTGTTTCCAATTTTATGAGAATATTCTCTATTTCTTCAACACTCTTACTCTTAGTTTCATAAAAAATTACATGCTTGCTCACAATAAATTTCCCATTTGACATAAATTTCCCAGTTTGAAATTTCCCATTTCAAATTTTGTGAGTCAAGATTAGTTCGTTTTTCTTTAGGAACTAATGCATAACACACTAATCTGAAAACCCTAAGGTGTTTAACTCGAGGCTTGAAACTATACCATGCCTCATATGGTGTGATTCCATCCAAAGAATCAGTGGGAGACTTGTTCCTTAAGTAAAGAGTTGTATGGATTGCTTATGCCCAATAAATAGAACTTAACTTTTTAAAAGTTAACATAGATCTCACCATTCCTAACAAAGTGTGATTCATTCTTTCTACTACTCCATTTTGTTTTGGATTGTATACATTTGTAAGATGTCATTTGATCCCATTGTCTTTTCACTAACTTTGGAATTAATTTGAAGTGAATTCTCCTCCATTGTCAATTCTAACAGTGCCAATCTTTTCTTTGACTTCATTGTGAACAAGTTCAAGAAAAATTTTAAACTCTTCAATTTTCTCTGGCTTATGCTTCAAAGAATAAACCCATGTCATTCTACTATAATCGTCAATGAAGAGTAAGAAATATTTGCAACCTCCTAGAGAAGCTTGCAAGGGTCCACAAATGTCAATGTGTACTAATTGCAAACGCCTATTTTCTCACCACAAACTTGTAAGGAAAGTCTCTCAACTTTGTTTTCCATAAATTCAAGCTTCACATCTTGCATTTTCTTTCTTGAAGGTAGGAAGTCCCTTAACCATTCCCTATTTTTGCGGTTGAGAGAGATTGTCAAAGTTTAGATGTCCATATCTCACATGCCATAATGTAATGGGTGAAATGTTTGTGTTTTCTACCCTCGCAAAGTCATAATTCCTTGGCATAATTGTTCCTTCCATCCTTAACAGTTTTTCATCTTCATACCATGTCATAATTTTTTCATACTATGTTTGATTGAATTAATTTTAACTAAGCCATCCTCCAAAACCACCTAATGTCCAGATTGTCATATCGAGACTAAAGACAATAAATTATTTTTAAATGTGGGTACATACCATACATTTGAGATCAATCATTCTCCGTTGTTAGGAAGATAAACTTTAATGACACCCTTTCCATAAGGAGTATGTTTTGTATCATCATCAAGAAAGATTCAATTGTGGCATGCTTGGAAGTTCCAAAAGAAGTATCATCAAAAAGTCACCCATTGGGTTACTCATGCATCTAAGATCCATTCATCTTCATAATCATTTTTAAGAAAACTGGAAACTAATGTCATTCATTCTGAGCTTTGACTTGTGAAGACATATTATAAAACATCATCATCTTGATCACTAGAAAATTGAGTTGTGTTTTGATGGAACATTGGAATTTTATCAATGGAAGTTCTAAAATGTTCTGCAAAATGGCATACTCTGTTACATCTTCTGTAGAAAATTTGATTCAAGTCTCTGCCTCTTTCGTGATATTGTCCTTTGCCTCTTCTTTGAACTTTGTTTTGTGTTTTCCCTCTGCGTTGACTTTGGCCTCTTCCTTGATTGTTTCCTCTGCCTTGAAAATTGCCTTTGCCTTGACGTTGGCCTCTTCATTAAAAGTTGCATGTGCTTTGACTTCGTCCATGAACTTATCCACTATGTGTTGTTGGATGTTGATTGAAATGTCCTCTTCCTTTGCCTCTGGAACCATCATTTGATGATTTACTCGTGTTGTCCTTTGTGAAGAAGACATCTTCCCATTGTTTTTTTCCCAAAGGTTTTGTCATGCTAAGCCAACATTTCACTCAGCTCATCAAACTTTAATTTATCCAACTTTCTGGTTAATTGTATACTTTCCAAAAAATGTGTGTAAGAAGAAGGCAATCCAACAATGACAATAATGGTCATAAAACTATCATCTACTGTTTGAAATCCAACTTTTACTATCTCTTTCTTCAGATTTTTAAGCCTGGAGATATACTTAAGGACATCTCCCCTTTCAGTTATTTTTTGTTGAAGAAACTTTATTTGTAGATCAACCTTTTTTCATTCAGGTTGTGTATCAAATAGATCTTTGAAAGTATGCAAAGAAGACCATGCATATGAGGTTTTTTCAATATGAATATACATCTCATCACTAACCGGAGACATTATAAGAGCTAGTGCCTTGGCATTTTTAACTTCCAATTTTGCAAGTGAAGTTACATATGTGGTTTTATTAGGCCTAATTTCTCTGTCACATATGTTTTACCACAATTCATTATATATTGGAGTGCTTTCAATGAGACCTTTCCATGTCTTGTAAGATTTTACCCCTTCAAGCTTATCAGAATCAAAGAACAGATTAATTAACTTCGACATTGTAGCTTTGAAGGTTTGCACCAAAAAGAATCAAGCACAACAAAAATATGAGTAACATTTGACACGAAACATGCCATGTAAAAACTATCTATAGGGGCTTGGCCTTAACCCTCGTATAGTCGTTGAAGCAGAAAAATGACTGAGCTTTGCACTTGGCTCTAATCATTTTCTCTTAAGAATTTACAATAAAAACTTTCAAAATTTGACTACTTATAATTCTCTTGCAAATTCCTCTCAAAAGACTAATCTCATGCCCCCTCAACGTGAAAAAACTACTTTGATTTAAAATATCACTCTTATCTCTCCAAATAAAAAATTACAAATATAATCTCCTTATTACTCCAAAAAATACAAAATTTATTATCCTTAACATTTACAAATAACCCTTACACCTTGTCACACCTTATTTCTCCAAAATATCACAAATAATAGTAAATTTCTTATATCTCCATATTACAAATAATAGAGAATTCCTTATCTCTGCAAGTTACAAACAAATAAGACAAATTCCTTATCTCTCCAAATTACAAAATCCACAACTTCTCTCCCCACTAAAAATAAATTTTTTTAAATAAAATTACACCTTATCACTCCATTGAAATACTCAACATTATTACTATTCTAAAAAAAAAAAAAACCTTTATGAAGTCACTTAAAATAAAGTGAATGTATCTCGTTTAAAAAATCAAAGAAAGCTTTAAAAAATTCAATTTGAGAAGCTACAGCAACAAAGACTAATTATTCAATTTGGTGTGAGCATTTCACCATTTGCTTTGAAACCTGCAATGTGAAAAAGACTGATCCAATGTTCTATGCATATCACACAATGGCTTTGCAGATCTAAGGCATTTCTACATTCAAACGACTTGAGCTTAGCAATATCATCACATATTGCACCTAACATGCTCAATGTTGGTGTTACTTCTACAACCAGTGGTTACGCTATTACTTTGTAAGAGCTAGGTAAGTGCCGCACGTTTTGTTGCCATAGGAAGAGTGAAGTTACCATTTCCTGAAGCCTCTTTAATTCTTATACGATTTATCTAAACAAAAGTATGATTTGAATGCAAACAATTTTCCTAGAAGAGTCTAGGAAATTAATAAAATCCAAATCTCATGTGAATTGAGACTTGAATGGGGATAAGAAAGCATGGGGAGATTCAACCCATAGGAACCCAAAGCCACAAAATCAACAAAGTCAACTGAGATCCATTACAAATTGGAATGCAACACAAGCATAGAAGGACAACAATACAATGCTATCGAAGGAGGATGCACATAGTAGTTTTCAGGAAATGGAACGAAAAGGATGCTAAAAAAGGTGATCGAACTTGTAGAAGGATGTTGTTTTGGAGCTTAATATTCTTAGATTCCATGGCCTTTACTGAAGCTAAGTTTATTTGCTCGAAAACCTGTTGGTTGAGTTTTTATTGGACTCTTTGGGAAATTTGTACACAAAACTGTATAGAACTTTTCGGAGATTTATACAGGTGAGAATGAGGCTACTCTTTCTTATTTTTAATCAAATATTACTGATTTAGAAAATAAATTTTCATTTCCTTCATAAAAAAAAATTACATGTCAATCAATAGTTTTCATACCAATCAATATTTAGCCAATCAAATAAGTTTTCCAAAAGCCTGCATAGCTGAAATATCGACCTCACATCAACTGCATTACTAGAGCTCTGATAGCACAATAATGGCAGAAGTGTCCTCAGACACACAATTTTATTAATCAAGAAAATAAATTACATATGAAAATTGTAAGAGTTTACACCCAAACACTCCAACACACTTACAATTCGAAGAATGAGCTCTATATAAGCTTAATGTCCTAACCTATTCTAGCTATGGACCACTTATTAAATTAACAAGTGTCCATTTACAATAAATGAAATTTTAACCAATCTACTAACTCTACTGCTAAATTGGAGCCTAAGATACAACACTATTCTAGATGTCATATCTTTTACAACAATATTCTATTTCTAAGTATCTCCAATATTAATTAAATATTATAAATTAATAAATATTTTATCCTCACTTTTTGAATTATGAATTATGTATTTTGGATCATCTAACATGACTGCCCACTGGTTGCTTTGATTTTGACTACCCATTGACTAAATTGATGATGCTCATTGTCTGATTTATTAATGATACCCACTATATGATTTGATGATCAAACTTCTCACTGGCTTACTTTTTTGATGTTGTCGATACATTCAGTATGACAATAACCTTCAATTCCATTACCATTTTCCGCCTTTTTCAGCTAAAAGGAGAGATAATCATCTGCATTTGATTTATGAACCCCCCAGTGTAGGAGATTGTCGTTGTTGTATTACCACTTTTAGGTGCATGAAAGTACCATATGTTCACTATTGGTTCCAATATATGTCTTTATGTGAGAATGAATTCTTCGGTAACACAGACAATTCTTTGACTATAGATGACCACTTCCAATGATCAATCGATGCATAATTGATCTTCACTCTGGGTGGTTGATTTTTCTTGCAACATCTTTCTGAGGAATGATTTTTATTGCCACAACGGTGACAAGGATGGAGGTCAAATAATTTAGTCTCGACATGGCCAATTCGCTTACAATGATTACACTTAATCAAATTCTAAGCACTGTCTGGAAAAGTAGCACTTACAAATTGAACTGGTTTTGAGACATTTGGAACAAACAAAGTCTTTTCTTTGTTTATCCTAGGCCATGTCGATCTTCATTGAAATATATTTCTTCCCAAGGTCCGATCACCTTCTTAGAAAGACTATCCTGTTATTATTCTTCATACTTGTTGTTGCTGCTAACATTTTGTCCTTGATTTATTACATCTTCTATATCACACTGGGCATCAAAAATTAATAGTTCATCAATTTGAAATGCTATATCAAACAGATCAATTCGATCTTTGGTACTACTCGTTGAATCATTAAGTAGTAAAATTGGATGAATTTGAGATCACTTGTGTCACAACTGACATCAACTTGGTGGATTAGAACATTTTTGACACAAATTGTATCAATCTGGTGAATTAGATAATATGTATCACAAATTTCATCAACTTCCTGGATTAGGTATTCAATTTCACAACTTGCATCCAACTTCTTTGTAAATTGTGCATCTAGTAAATCTTGCTTTTCACTTAACTTAATTTGGAGTGCATTGATGAGTTTGTCTTTTATTTCTAGCTCAATTTGAAAATATTTTGTTGCTTCTAATGTGATGGTCATTTGATTGATTGAGTTTTGACTTTTCTTTTAACTTCCATTCCAGTAATTCAATTGTTGTATGTAACTCTTGATTGCACTCTTTCAACTCTTTAATTTCTAGCTCTGCACTTTGAAGACGTTTTCCACCTTTACACATGTTGATCTTTGACATGATCACTTGAAATTGCTTTAATCAATTTCACACTTGCTAGATTTTCTTCAATTAACTTCATGCTCCCTTGAATTTTGTCCCACTTGCTTTCTTTTCTATTTTCTTGATTCTCTCTCTTGATATTTGTTTTGGTTGTTTCTTGAATTGTACACTCACTTGAACTTTGTGAACACTTCAATCGACTTCATGCTCACTTGATTTATTTTATCACACTCTCTTGCTTTTGTATTTTCTTGATCTCTATAACTTGCTTCATTAAACTTATTTTATTTTATTTACACCCACTCGAATAATTGAATACTAGAACTCATGATCACTTGTTGTTGATTTAAACTTGCTTGATTTTTGTTTGAATATCAAATTTTATTTCTTTAGAGTTGAAATCACTTGCTTGATGCTTGCTTCAATCAGTTTCAGGCTCGCTTGATGTTGTGAAATTTCCACTTACTTGAACACACTCACTTGATTGATCAAAAGAAGGGTGTCAAATAATATTGAAAATGCACCGAAGAGAAGGCTTACAATGGTTTGAATGACAGGTTCAAATGAATTTGATGACTTGGCTGAAAACAATGGGCTCACTAGACTTAATTGACTCCCTATCAATTCAAATATTAGGTGACGATTTCAACCAAGAATGCACCCTTACAGTTCAACTCAATTTCATTTGAATTTGTTTACAAGTTAACATACAAATTACGATTTTAAAAGTTACAATGTTGTTTTGAGTTGACTCTTACAAAAAAGTTGCAAGTACATTATCCAAAAGTTGATGTAGTTGTTTGTTGATGTAGATGAAAACTTCATTAACTTTATTTCCTTGAGTGAATGATGTTTAATTGCATGTTGATGTAGAATCATTTTGAACGACGATGTTGACAACTTGATATCTTTGATTATGTATTGCAACTTCTTGATTGATTATACTTTGCTTATGTATGCTTCATTACATGAACTTGAAGAACTTTATAATAAATTTTCATCCTTTTCATTAGAATTTTGTACATTTTTATCTTACAATATTTAAAGATTCACTAGGAGCATCCAGAATCACTTTTCTAGTAATTTTACAATCATTATCATACTAGGCTTGGTAGTTAGATATTATTCTTCTTATATAACACCTCGATAGAGAACTCGCTAATGGAATAAAAAAAGGTTCTAATAAAATAATGGTAGATGTTTTTAATGTTATCCTTATGAGTTAAAAGGTGTAAATCCCTATTTAACTATTTTAAGAAGAGATCCATTTTACTTCCTTTGAAAAGTAGGTTTATTTTATTCTCACAATTCTCTTGCATATGTATTTTGTGCATTGGAAAGTTTAAAGTTAATGTTAAAGGGCTATGATAACAATATGGCTCATGGTCATTTAAAAGTTCAAATTTTATGATTTAATTGGAAACATATATATTGGATATTACATAATCCATAACACCACTACCAAGCCCACGAATAAAAGTCACCCGGTATGGGTATCACCAGTTGATTATGTCATTTCCAATTATAAAGTGTTCAGGACTACAAATCTTGACTAACATAGTACCAAACAAATTCTCAATTATTCGTTTTGAGATTCTTTTGTATCTACAAGCTAAAACAAGATCGTCTTCTAGCCAAAGAGCATTAGGGTTGGGCTCATTGCTTAGAATGGTAGTTTGGTTAGTTATGGTTCTAGAATTAAAGTCTCTTAACAAGAGGATATTTCCTTCATTCATTAAACTTTGAGCATCTTGTTCTATGATATAATAAGGTCAATTTCATGTAGTTTTTTTTATTTGTTGTTAACAAAATGTAGCGTAGATAGCTGCGAAATAAAAAAATAGTGATATAAATCCTCTTAGTAATAGTGTCAAGGATCTCGATCCAAATGTATTGATTGATAAGGTATACCTTTTGAATCTAAGTGTGAGGAGACACATTATTTTTTATATAATAGGCTATTCCTCCAATCCCTCTAGGAGAGGATTTCTTGTTCCACGTTGACCATGAAATGAATCCATCTATGTGAGGGACCTTAGGCTCGTTATGCTCCCACATTTTGGCTTAAAAGAGTATCAATTTCACTCAATATCTAGCATAATATATTACCTTTATGTTATGTCTCTATTTTTGGTCTTTATCCCTAGTAATTCTCTTATTTATAATGATTTTCCATTTTCATTCCTTTCTAGTTTCCTTTACCCTTTGAACCTCCTTCACTAATTCAATTTGGTATAGAAGAATGAGTTCACCATTTGCTAATATTCATGTCCCTTTTAAGCTTAGAGATCTACTAATTATGCCAAATTTATGATCAATATGGCTTACCCTAAAATGGATCATTCAATCTTTATGCTAAAGCATATTTCAGA
Source organism: Pinus taeda (assembly GCA_000404065.3). Classification (NCBI taxonomy): domain Eukaryota; kingdom Viridiplantae; phylum Streptophyta; class Pinopsida; order Pinales; family Pinaceae; genus Pinus; species Pinus taeda. Next base: position 18,165 of record APFE030030571.1, on the reverse strand, counting down.
ATCTTCTTTCCTTTATGAGATAATTCTTTTCAATGTGTGAATTAATTTTTAATCCTTCTTTTATTATTGCTAGAGTGGCCTCATTTTTTTGCTCTTTTATCCCATGAATTAGGGGACTCAAGGAAATTTTTATTGCGTCCAACTCAATTAAATTATTCATTTTTTTTCAATGAGTTTAATGCCTAATTTATTTTCTATACTACTTAGGTCAGTCACACACATTATTTAATTTTTAAATAAAAATATTTATTGAAAAATACTAATAATTAAATGTATACTAAACATATATACATAGACTTATCAATTTAACTTTTCCTTCATGTTCCTAATTTCATTTTCAAAATCATAAATAAAATCAATAAATACACATCTCGAAATTATAAAAAAGAAATATTGAATCACATATATCTAAACACTTTATGAAATATAAATTATATTTTTCAAAAATAAAATGTGGGGAAGAAATTATTATAGAAAAAATTATTTTTGGATTACAAATACGTAAATTGATATTTTTTGTAAGGTTAGGCCATTCATATTACTTTAAAAAAAACTAATGCACATAGTTGACACTACTTACTCGTCTTTAACTTGGGAAACCATACCAGTAGCATACATTCAAAAATTTAAGATTATTAGTATTGTTCACTATTTGATAGTTTAATAAACTAAAACAATTTCTAACAAAGAAAATAAAATCTATACATGTGGACATACTAATAACTTAACATTAAAAAGGTTTTGTTTCGAGTGACTAGCTCACTTGGTCTTCATAATGCAAGAGTGTTTGTATGCACTAGATGTTGTGGCTCGTTGTCAATTTTTGAAGAGGAAAATTCAAGGTTTGTGAGCTCTTGGCAAGCATTATGATTTTCTTGTTGAGCATCTCAACTTTCTCTAATAGTTCTATTATGCATATAATAAATTCTTATTATGCATTTTCCTTGTGAATGAAGATTCAACCCATTAGGGTTTTCATATTCCAGTAGACATTTACAATTTACATTAAGAGTTTCCTGACCCTAGCATAATTTCCTACATTAGGAATCGAATCCCTAGTTTCTTAATCCACATGTTTTTCTTCAATATAGAATCTAGCTTTCTAAACATATTCCTCCATGTCTGATATGCCTCCTTGAACTACTATAAGTATTATATCCCTATAACATTCCATGATTTCCCAAGTTGTTGATTAGTCCCAAGTTTGGTGGGCCGAAGAAGGATTGAACTCAAAAAGAGGTGAGAGACAAAGGCAACCTCATTTTACATTGCACTACAGAGTAGATAATTATCTCGTGGCCATACAAAAATGAATGAAACAAAGAGGGAGAACCAAATGAGATATTGGTGAAAGGGAATAAAAGGAGAGACTTTAGAACTAAGTAGGTGGGTAAAGCTAGGGGGAGGGGTAGGAATAGTTAACCTTACTATAAGATAGGTAAACACTGGGAAAGGAGATGTGGGAACTACAAGAGGAGACAAAATAGCAGAGATAAAATGAAGGATAAGAAGAGAACTAGGGGAGGGAAGGAATTACTCTTGGTGGGAAAATTAAGCCACCCAGAATAATGATGCCCACGGGAGGGATAAAGAACCAGATCACATAATATTGAAGCACCCAAATCGAGATGTAAATACTTGACCAAACCTTTGGAGGGAATTGTTGCAAGTTGTTCTAGTCAGCTAATTGCTTCTTCTAAATGTTTTCTAGCTGAGGAAGATTGTGATTCCTATATTCCTCAAAAATTCCATGGAGCGTCATCGCTGAACTTGCACACCACCTAAGCTTTTTGTTATTCATAGTTGATGGGTTATATGCATGTAGCCAAAGTTAGACCTTGTTAAATTTACCCTATCTGTCTTGAAATTCCTTCAGAGTTCAAGATCCAAGCCAATTGTACTACTAAACTTGACATCCTCAGTGTCCCACAAGTGGCTCCACATTACTTCTAAACTGTGATGTACCACCAACCAAATAGGTTACCAATTAGAGAACGACCTAACTTCTTTTATGCCTCTGGTGCTAATTCCAAGATGGGGAGAGCCACCCTTTATGTACATCTACCATAGGGATACTTGAAAGGAAATTCTAAATTAATGTAAAGTATAAAAAAAATAGTGGGAAAATAAATACAAATATTAAAATAATTTCAATTAATATAAAAATTTATTTTGTTAATTTACTAAGTTGGTGGTCTTTTATTGTGTGAAGGTTACTCTTTCACAATATTAATTATGGGAGCAACTTCTAAACTTGCCAATCCACCAACAGCAAAATCTTATTTTTTAACTACTTTATTATTAATTCGTATGCAAATTGGTAAATCGCCGTTGGATACCTATATCAGGCCAACACAAACTCATGATTGAATTTATTCCCGTGAAACTTCTACCTGCTGAGCATTTCATGAAATAAAATGGGAAGAAAAATGTATATTTATGTTCTTATTTTATATGTAATTTTAAATATATTATATTTTACATAATATGTTAAAAAAATTATATGATTTTACAATAAAATTTTAAAAGTCTATGTATAATTTCTTTTATTAATGTTATTTTTAGTCCCTGCCCCTTCGGGGCAGTAGGACTATTGTAATCGATTTGTAGCATTTTCAATAATAGGCACAAAAACCAAGCAACGAACAGAATTCATTAACCTAAGTTTCAAGTTTATATTCCATAAATCACTTTTTTTTAACCAATACGAAATTTCTACCGCTATTTCGACCACTAAGAATTTTAAAGATCTTATTTGGCCTCATATCGAGGCCAGGATCTGGGAAAACTTAGGATAAATCTTCATTTAACTTATGGATTCAATGAATTTCTGAAAATGGAAACTAATGCTAGCATTAATCAATAAACATTATATGTTATGTGGATACTTGGTAATGTTTGGTAATGTTTATTTAATTAATATATCGCATGAGACACCACCAAATCAAGACATCAGGTGCAGAGATGGCTCTGTGCATGTATTGGTGTGGTGTCAACCTAACCTCTGTCAAAGAGATGAATAGGAGGGTGCGACTGTGATCTCCTTCTGTTTCTTCTCCTCCGAACCTCTGTTAAGAGAGTTGAAATCACGTTCTATTTCTTCTCGTACGGACCTCTGTTAACAGAGTTGAAATCATGCACAGCTGAAATCTCTAGTAATCAACAGCAGCGGGCCACTGAAATCTCTATTAATCAGCAATAGCGGGCCACTGAAAGTTTCTTTACATCCGAAATCTGAGAGGGAGCCGTGTAATGGATTGCGAGCCTGACCACGCGACCCTTATTGTCCTCAGGCAAGGTCACTATCATGGTTCTTCTAAGCGCCTCAATGCACAATGTTCCATACACCACCCGACCATGGTGGACTTGTCCAACTTACAACTCCATGAAAGAAATAAAATTCAATTGTTGCAGGGGAATGGTAGAAGCTAAGCCCCCGCGGTGTCTATGAAATGGAAGTCCAATGTGCCTCCTGCTTCGTCGGCCTCTGTCACGTTGGCGAAATGGTCTAAATCGTGGAGTTGGAGGAGCGCTCACTCGTCAAATATCTCTAAGGCTAACCTCGCAAGCGAGACCGTTAGGTCACCCAGCGTGTCCACCAGTATGTCCACCAACAATTTCTCCACCACCAGGCTCTCTACGATCAGGTGATTCTTCAACCTTCGCCGCTTCAATCATCTTCTTTGGATGCTGCCCTCCCTTCCTGGTTTCCTCTTTCTTCTACCCTCAGTTCTGCTGCCCTTAGTTCCAATTCAGGTCAGGTCCAGGCTAGCTATTAGCAAGCAGGTCCAGCGCAAGGGTTCAAGGTGATTTGCCAGGTCTTCTCCGGCTTGTTGTGCACAATTCCTACTGTTCAGTCAAGGTGGCAGAGTCTTAGTCTTGTTGGGTTGAGCCAGGTGTTATCATGGAAGATGCACAAAGCCCTATGAGCATGAAGCAGATATCATAGGTGAGGACCTGAATGGGATCAATTTAGAAACTGAGTCCAATGGAAAAACAAATAAAAAGACCTCTCCCAATATTGCACAAACCATGAGGAGCTTGAAAACAGAACTTCAAAGCTGCAGAGAAGATAATGAAATGTTGATCAAATCTCAGGAAGAAAGGAGTGACTCATCTCCTTGATGGCTTCATAAACCCAGTTGATGTATAGAGTGACTTTCAGATGCACATTTAAGGGTTACAACTAATGTTCTTGTTCTTGTAATTATTAGGCTCTCTTGTAAAAATGTTTTACTGGCAGTAACTGGATTGAATTATCTTGAATTGATTTATACTTTGCTTGGATAACAAATAATTCTAATGGAGTGAATTGTGTGTATTAGCTAATTTCATTGACGTGTGGATAGTTCTTTGAAATGAACCGTGTATATTCAATTTATACTTTGCTTGGATAACAAATAATTCTAATGGAGTGAATCGTGTGTATTAGCTAATTTCATTGATGTGTGGATAGTTCTTTGAAATGAACTGTGTATAGTCAATTTATACTTTGCTTGGATAACAAATAATTCTAATGGAGTGAATTGTGTGTATTAGCTAATTTCATTGATGTGTGGATAGTTCTTTGAAATGAACTGTGTATATTCAATTCCCTAAGGTCTGGTGAAAGCAATCTTCAAATCTGATCTCATTGATACAACTTAGCATGCCAAACTCTGCTCTGACCATAACCTCATATGATGCATCCCCGAAATACAAGAAGCCAACAAGTCGCTCCCACTACTCCTGCTATCAGCGCAAAGATGACTACGAAGCCTGTAGCAGTGTTTCCCATCGGAAAATACACCGCCCAGAAGGGGTTGCATAATGGAATTCCCATGCCTACATGTCCACCATTACATTATTACCGGTATGCATACTATTAATCGCATCACATTTTGTGTAATTTGTAGACTAGATTATGTTGCGTAAATTGTAAAATAGATTATGCTACATTTCTCGATTGTAAAATACATCTGGTTTTTCTCAATACAATGAAAGCGAACAGCGAAAACATTTTGTTGTAGTTTTTTTTGGAAACATCATTAAATAATGGCAAAAACCTAATTTGGCATCTCTGAAATGCAGCATTCGTTTTCAAAGATAATTCAACAGCAAATTTAGAAAAGATTCCATCAGCATTATTGTTGGTAAGTGATTTTGTTACAAAGCTCACTATATTTGGTTCTTGTGAATATCTTTACACTAGTTAGTAGAAAAAGTAATAGATAAACTTTCAGTAATATTTGTTTTAATTAAATATTAACTGTAATGATCAACACGCAACTGTAGAATGGTGTTTCTAGCTCTTCGATGGTCGATGTCAAACAAAGGCTTCAAAGTGACAGTACAGGTGAGAACGAGAGCACAAACTAGAAGTTCAATGAGGTAATGGAACCAGTCCATTGTAAGTCTATTAGATTAAGAGATACACTGCCAACAAGAAAGGCAAGTTCTCTTCTTATATATAGTAGTTTGAAACTACTGATTTTCATGTTCTCTCAATGCTCCCAATGTCATACTGCACCCTGCTTCTGTAAGAAACTCTATTGTCTGTTGAAGGACCAGTCTATTTGATCTATCTTCAAGTTGATCATTCCGTATAATAATATGTATTATTCGTTACTTCCAACGTGTCACTCATATGACATGCGTCAATTACAAAACTTTAAAGAATTTTAATTTATCTTTTGATTTCATAGATTTAAAAATAATGACTGAAGTCAAATCATTGCTTGTTGAATTTAGCTCAATATTGATACTGCATAATTGGAAGTTCGTTATTTGGTTATGATCTTTCTCTTGGTATGATTATACCTTTTGTCTCATTGCAATAGCATATGGTATTTCAAGAAGTCTTGTATTTTGTCTGCTCTGTAGTGGGTTTTGTCTAGGACTTCTGTCCAGCTAGTTCTTAAAAGAAGACTTGCTGATGATGCCCTTTAACCTCTGCTTCAAATCTGAGTGAAAGAGTTTTGATTTATGAAACAATGAAGTATATTTTGAAAAGTCTATTCGGAAACTTTATCTAAAAGCTCCTCATGCAGATTTGTGGAACAATTATTAGGATCTTGGCAAATCACTGTTCAGTATTCATGATGTTTTTTCATTGGTTGTTTCTAGGTATTCGCACAACATTATGAGCAATCATCTTCATATGCTTTTATGTAAGCGTCATTGGCTCTATACAGACATATTTCTCTGGAAATCAAGAAATATAAGATGTTGAAGTGTCAATCTGTCCGGAAGATTACCTTGCATAAGTCCCAATGCAAATTCAGAATTGGACTCTTACATTAGATATCTATTAGCTGTATACTCTAATAAATTATTTCAAGATTTGGCTTATGGATGGGCACTTGTCTTCTATAATAGCCAGATTAGTTGATGTAAGTGTCAGCAAAGTCTGGAAGTAGTAATACTGACGAGTCATGTCTGAATGTTTGCAGATCTCTTGATGCATAGTTACCTTGGGAGTGACCTAGTTCATAATCTTCAAACCTGACTGTGATCTTTATTATTCCATGACTTTAATCCTTGATAAAGAGGCTCAGCAAATCTGGAGCATCTGCAGGGTTTCAGTCTCTATATTTTCCTGTTTCTGATTATATCTTTTGTCTCATTGCAATAGCGTATGTTATATAATTGACTATAAGGGCATATGGTCCTGCTACATGATTCTCTGCATTATGACTTTGTTTCAATTATGCATGGCATCAATTCAATGCTCTCCACATCGACATGTCTCTTGCTTCAGTCATATGTACGTTATCAATTCTCAGATAAAACAATATTGGTCTAGCTTCCCATATTGGCAAGGATCGGTATCATCCTATATGCTCAGACTTCTTCATTCCTATATGCACTCAGAGTCATTTGAAATTCTTTCTGCTCCTATCATTTCAAGAAGTCTTGTATTCTGTCTGCTCTGTAGTGGGTTTTGTCTAGGACTTCTGTCCAGCTCGTTCTTAAAAGAAGACTTGCTGATGATGCCCTTTAACCTCTGCTTCAAATCTAAGTGAAAGAGTTTTGATTTATGAAACAATGAAGTATATTTTGAAAAGTCTATTTGGAAACTTTATCTAAAAGCTCCTCATGAAGATTTGTGGAATAATTATCAGGATCTCGGCAAATCACTATTTAGTATTCATGATGTTTTTTCATTGGTTGTTTCTAGGCATTCGCACAACATTATGAGCAATCATCTTCATATGGTTTTATGTAAGCGTCATTGGCTCTATACAGACATATTTCTGTGGAAATCAAGAAATATAAGATGTTGAAGTGTCAATCTGTCCGGAAGATTACCTTGCATAAGTCCCAATGCAAATTCAGAATTGGACTCTTACATTAGATATCTATTAGTTGTATACTCTAATAAATTGTTTCAGGATTTGGCTTATGGATGGGCACTTGTCTTCTATAATAGCCACATTAGTTGATCTAAGTGTCAGCAAAGTCTAGAAGTAGTAATACTGACGAGTCATGTCCGAATGTTTTCAGATCTCTTGATGCATAGTTACCTTGGGAGTGACCTAGTTCATAATCTTCAAACTTGACTGTGATCTTTATTATTCCATGACTTTAATCCTTGATAAAAAGGCTCAGCAAATCTGGAGCGTCTGCAGGGTTTATGGTATCAAAACTATGCATTGGATTCTTAACCGACAATGCCATGGACTCTCTATTCTATATGGCATTTGCATTTCTAACAAAGCGTTGTTTTTTCTTTAAGCTCGTGTGGCAGTTTTTCTTAAGCTTGTGTGGCAAGGCTGCGACGCTACAACAAGCTTTTTCCCAGCTCAAGGCAGGGACTTGCTGCCCTGCAACTCCCCCTTGTTATCATAAGGAACAGAGTAAAAATAAAAATATAAACAGGACCATTTGGTATGAAAGGCAACTATCTATATATATAGATACTATTTTCGGTTGAGAATGTACAATTAAGGCATGATTTGGTTAGGCGTATACACTATGTTCAAGCACAAGTATATTGTTTTACAAGAGGGTAAAAGAGGATTATTAATTTTTTTATGGATTACGTAATTATTTTTTTAACAATTTTATGATAAATTGGTTTTGATGAGGAACCATATTTATTGGTTTGAAAAACATTGGTCAAAATTTTTTCTTATATAATTTCTAAAAAAAAATTCTTAACTTCATACATAGTTAATATGAAAAATTACTTTTCTTAACTTCATAAATAGTTAATATGAAGTTAAGTGTTAGGATAAATTATAATTTAACCATCAATACTAACAAAATTCCTATAATTGGACCAAATATGGAATTAACCATTAATGAGATGCCTATCCACTGTAAACAAAGGTAGCGTGTTCCGACCTAGAGAATAAGAAAGGTTAAGAGGAGACTTACTTTGATGTTGCAAGAATGAAAAAAAAATCTAATAGTCATGCACCCAACCCAGCACTGGTATTTGATTTATTTTTTTGTATATACCTATAATCATAACCACCTAGGTAACGTGCATCGTTAGAGTTAGAGGAAAACATGTTCACATGCCATTACAGATACATGAAGAA